>MJUU01027767.1:34848-58733 GCA_002080025.1 Modiolus philippinarum
ATGGGTAGATCTTCTCATGCTGATCATTTTTAGCCCCATGACTGATTTTTGATATCTTTCACGGTTTTTGAGTTATTAGCAAAAATCTAATTTACCCGTATGTTCTATTTTCAGTAACAGCAGCCATGTTGTTTGACCTAAGACATACAAAATAACAAATTTGAAACTAGATACCCTAGTGATGGTTCACTAAAAGTTTGGTTCCATTTGACCCAGTGGTTTCAGAAGAGAAGATTTTTGAAATTGAGCTAAAGACGGAAGGACGGACGACAGACGCCAAGTGATGGCAATAGCTCACCCTGGCATAGCCAGCTGAGCTAAAAAGTGATTAAATCAATGGAAACAAACCACATCCAATAACCAAAATATCAAGAAACCAAAATTTTATAAGGAGACAAGGACAAGCCAATGACCAACATATTCCTGACTTGGGACAGGCGAAAAAATTGCGGCGGGGTTAAACTCGTTTTCTTGAATCCAAACCCTACCCCTATGTGTGGTGAATGGCTGACAAATACACAAAAAGACTCACAGTAAAAATTAAACTAGAAAAAAGTTTAACTTATCAAGACAAGTACCCTTACAATGAATTACATAAAACATGAGGACAATACAAACAGGTACTGTCTTTACAAATGCTCGCAGTTACTGACAGCTAGCTAAGGACATAATTTCTGTTGACTATGATATCAAGCCTTCTTACATATAAAACTTCAATTGAAATATTTCTAAGTAGATTTCATATAACAACATCATCAATTATGAAAGAAGAACATGATATTGTGCAATTCCAAATACTGCCAATATGAAAAATTGTTTAAATTTAGTTACGGTAATGAGCATTTAGAAGATTATCAATATTTTTGCCAACAAAAACCAGAAGTAAAAATTTAACAACAATGCTGTATTTATATATATAAGTTTAACTATAATTTCTCATGGCAGCCATTTGTTATTTCTGAGGGGAAAATCTTTGGATGCTTTCCCATAGGGTTATGTGTTAACCTATGTTCCGAGCCGACGGCCATCTTGGGTGTAATGCAGACTTGCCAGACACATTTTTCGGATAGGGCCAACTAA
The DNA here is from genome assembly GCA_002080025.1 of Modiolus philippinarum. Classification (NCBI taxonomy): domain Eukaryota; kingdom Metazoa; phylum Mollusca; class Bivalvia; order Mytilida; family Modiolidae; genus Modiolus; species Modiolus philippinarum. The sequence continues at coordinate 35,929 of MJUU01027767.1, forward strand.
GGACTATTATGACAAAGTGTGGATCCAATCAGAGAAGAGAATCCTTTAATGTTTTCCTGTGTGGTTCAATGTTAGACTAAGTTCCTTGTTTGCAGCCATCTTAGATGTGGTCGGACAACTTGACCATGTGCAATAAAATAAAGTCATTGAAATACTGACTTTTTTTGCAATTCAAACTTAACCTATATCTCAAACTTTTTTTTGAAATATTGAACAAAATATATAAAATCACTACAAAATTGACAAATCAAGAGCAATAAATCCTATAGGGTGTTATGATGTCTTTCAAAATTCCCATGTGGTTAGATCTTGATATGCTGAATAATTTTTGCTATTTAAACCTTAACCTCTATCTCAAACTGTTTGTGAAATATAAGAAGAAATATATGAAATCATGAAAAATTTGACCAATAAAGAGCAATAACTTCTTTAAAGAGGTTTCCGGGAAAGCAACTTACTTTAACTTAATAACGTACATAAACATAATGTATTTAAACATATTTGGATTATATCCCTTTCACCATTTTTTTCTAACTAGGTGAGGCTTTTGGAAATCACCATGAGAATAACATTTATTTCAAATGATACATAATTTGCATTGGGTTAATTATATTTATCCATATTTTACCTCTTGGATTATTTGTCAATTCATTTTAATTGGAGTGCATTAAGTTGTCTTGTAATGATTTTTATAAACATTTTCATTTAATTGGAACAGTTTAAAAATCGGTCAGTATGTTTTGAATTTGTTTCAATTATGTTTTATCATATTTATTCTGTGTACTTGTTTTGAATTGGATCTTTAAAATACGGTGTATTGCATTTGGGTTCATCTTAATGGTGTGCAAATCTGTCAGCCAATATATTAAAAGAGACCACAAAAATGTAAATTATAGTTCCTGTTGTCTACAAAAGGTTCTGGTAAGCATTTTTCATTCAATATGCAAACAGCACCACGGAGTCATAGTGGTTTAGTTTAGCTGTGCTGAAATTGAGTTTTTTTTATTGATGTTGTTTATCACCAACTGTTAACATTATTTTATCTATACCTCAAAGATTATTGTGACAGATACGGGGCAATGATCTGGTATGTGAAATATATTTACATAAAAACCATAAAGCTCTGCACAATTTTAATTTGTCTTAATGTTTCCAAAGTGTTTACTTGCAACGTATATGTGCAGGAAATTACATAAGCAGCAAGCACTTAAAGTTATGATATTCAGTAAAAAAAATCCACATACATGCAGTGCAATCTGCTATTTATATGCCTGGTCCTGACAGTTTAGTATGTAACAATGGAGATGGCGTATCAGAAGGATGAACAAACAAATGAACACGAAACTAGACATTGCATGTGTGTCAATTTGTGCTACATGTAGGTGTAATCGAAGCAAGAATTGAATCATTCAGTTCTTTGTCTTCATTTAGCCCATTTCTGGTCGCAAATATGTGCGAACACCAGTCTTCATTTTTATAACAAATTTCATCCATCAGTTATGTTGATATAATGTAAACTTATGTGTAACACAAAACTTATAGAGAATTCGAAACATGCAATGGTAACACTGGAATGAAGATACGAATAAATGGCATAATCATTTTTGCAATGAAAATTAAAGTATAATCACGTTACTAAGATATTATGAAAGTTTTGTTTCAATAATTTGACTTCAAGTGAACAGTTGAAAAGGGTAGGAGGAGGTCTGATCCCTTAATCCCAGAAAATAACCTACAATAATGGACGTTCAGGTCTTGTTTGACACCGGAAAAGTTCTTCCATTATATAAAATAACACACACAGATAATGCCAGTAAATACAGATTAATACATGGGCATTTCCATATTGGCCTGGTTATCATCCCGAGACACCCATATTTGAGGGACAATATGGGTCGAGGGATGATAATCAGGTCAATATGGAAATGCACATGTATTAAACTTTTTATTACATACTTCCAACATTTAGAAATGCCAGGCCGATATGGACAGGAAGTCGTTTATTTGCCCAGGCCAATATGGACCCGAAGTCGTTTATTTTGTCTGAGATGCACGAGGAGCATAAAATAACCTATTATTTTCCTGGGTTGTGAAAATATGGACAGTTTACTTCCGGTCATATTGATCATGCAAAAACCCTTTTATTTCTGCCAAGTATGTAATAAATATTAATATACAACTATTGAGCTATGTGTAAAAGATTGCTTAATCTATTTTGTAGCGCTCAGAGTTGTTTTTCGTCAATTTTAAATCTTAGTAAAACCATTGTCATATATGAAGAATATCAGAGTACACTTCTAATTAATAATTAATTTGTTTTACAATGTAGGAGGGATATCAGCATTTATTAATTCAAAAGGTCAGGAATACAATCTCATTGCCGCTCTTGACATCTGAGGTTCGAGGTCAACTCATATCTGTCTTCAATTATTCAATAGTTCCTCTCTCTTGAAAGTGCCGTATTCATGAATTCCAAAGCAAGTAATTTTTGTTGAACAGCTATAGAAAATTATATTCTAATGCACTTATGTTTGTTACGCTAATTTTGATTGGATGGCTTCAAAATTTTCAGGGGGTAAAATCCACGACTACCGTGGGAACCAATAGCAACGTAATTGCACAGACGCAGACCAAACTTCCTGTAATTTTAAAATCGATTTCAAATGTTCTTTTTCGATTTTGCATTAGAATAGAGAATAGAGATAGCCAAACTGTATTTTAGGATCTTCATGGGTAAATCTAAGATTTTACTGTCGCTAACACGTCGCCGGAAAACTCTGTTTGCGACAGTAAAATCTACGATTAACCCCCTCAGATCTTAAAATATAGTATGGTTATCTCTTAATTTCATGAAAAGATTTGCAGCTTGCGTATGTATGTATGTATGTGTTTCTAAAAAGTCAATTTTATCATTTATGTAGGGTGTAATGAAGGCAAACTATGATTCTTTTAGTCTATTTATGGAAATATGTTAATAGCTATCAAAAAGATATTAAAGTAAAATTCCAATCACTTACCAGTTTGATATTGATTCCTTTAACATACACTTTAAGAATTAAAATCATGAAAAAAAAATCTCTGAAAGTAACAAAAGCGAGATAACTCGAGGCTTACATTTGTTAAATTGTTTATGTTTAACTGCGTTAGGTAAAGTAGCTTATCAGGACGTCTCTAATGGGCATTTAGATTTTCTTCAAAATTGCCATGTGGGTAGATCTTGATATGCTGACCATTTTTGCCATTAAAACTTGACTTCTAACCCTGGATTGACTCAATGAGAGTGTGACGGATGTCACTCCCGGTTCTCATGGGAGTTCACACTATGAGTGCCTTAGTTCTTAATGTTGTCTTTTTATTTCCGTGCATTGTGGCTATCTCATGTCCTTGTTTTATCTTTGTTTTTCTCTGTTGCCATTTTTGCCATGTCTTTGGACTTCGATTTTTGCCAATTTGTGATCAACACTTCCCTTGTTCCTCCAGTATTCTACTGCCGTTGTCTCTGTAATATTTTTTTTAATATAAAAAATCAAACTGTTGAAAATTTTATGAGAAGAGGGCAAAAATTCTAAAATGGGTCATCAGATTTCCCTAAAAATTGCAAATTGGGTTGATCTTCTCAATCATTTTCACTCCATGTGACGTCCAATTTTTGATATCTGTTACACTTTTTGAGTTATTTGCCAAAAACTGACCCTATCTTCTAGTTTTAAAACTAGAGGCTCAGAGACTGAGCCTGTACTGGTCACCTGACAAAATGCTTCTATGCCAAGCATAACCAAAAGTGATGTCTTTTACCAGTGGGGTCTAATGTTTAGCTATGCTCTCCATTAGCACCAGTGTTTTTGTCTGATCCTATTGAAATGAGTAATTTTTGCAAAGGATCTTCTGTACATTTAGTTAAATTTGCTTGAATAGTTTCAGAGAAGATGTTTCTCATACCGTGCTCCAATGTTAAACTATGTTCTGCAGTGGAGGCCACATTTTTTGTCGGATCAAAATGAAATGAGCAATTTGTGTTAAGGACCTTCTATACATCATTCCTGGAAAGTTTGGTTGAATTTGCTTCAGTTTCCCATAGGGTCTTATGTTAAACTATGTTCTGTGATGACAGCCATGTTTTCTATCTGATTGTTACAAAATGAGCAATCTTTGTTAAAGGACGTACTGTACATCATTCCTGTAAAGTTTGGTTGAAGTTGCTTCAGTGGTTTCAGATTAGAAGATGAAAATGTGATTTTCCCCATAGGGTCCCATGTTAAACCTAAGTTCCCCACTGGCAGCCAAGTTTTTTGTCGGATCGGAACAAAATTAGCAATCTTTGTAAAGGACCTTAAGTACATCAATCTTGTAAAGTTTGGTTGAATTTGATTCAGTAGTTTCAGAGGAGAAGATGAAAATGTGATTTTCCCACAGGGTCCAATGTTAAACTATGTTCTGTGCTGGCGGCCATGTTTTTTTTTATTGGATCGGAGCAAAATGAGCAATCTTTGTTAAGGACCTTTAGAACATAATTCCTGTAAAGTTTTGTTGAATTTGCTTCAGTGGTTTCAGAGCAGAAAATGAAAATGTGATTTTCCCATAGGGTCTAATGTTAAACTATGTTCTGCACTGGCGGCCATTTTTTTTATCGGATCCAAATGAAATGAGCAATCTTAGTTAAGGACCTTTAGTACATCATTCCTGTAAAGTTTGGTTGAATTTTCTTCAGTAGTTTCAGAGGAGAAGATCAAAATGTGATTTTCCCATAAGGTCCAATGTTAAACTATGTTCCGTGCTGACGGCCATCTTTTTTATTGGATTGGAGTGAAATGAGCAATCTTTGTGAAGAACCTTTAGTACAGCATTCCTGTACAGTTTGGTTGAATTTGCTTCAGTGGTTTCAGAGGAGAAGATGAAAATGTGAAAAGTTAACAGACGGACGGACGATGGCAATAGCTCACACTGACCCCTTGGGTCTGGTGAGCTAAAAAAGTCATCTTGTTGTTCAATCTGGGACATAAAAAACATAAATTTAAAACTAAATGCCCTAGTGATGCCCTAGGAAGAAGATTTTTGAAAATGAGCTTCAGACAGACCAAGAACAAAAGGATGAAAGAAGCCAAGTGATGGCAAAAGCTTACCTGGCAAGGTGAGCTACAACGTTATTGCCCAGACTGACTAACAGAGTGATTACCCAAGGGCAACCGCCACTTTGTAGTGGGACTCAGATGAAATTGATGAAAGTAAATCATTTTACCAATGCTAATATCTGCAAACTTGTTATACACAAGTGTTTCACATCCACATTTACACATGCCATCACTTTTTCTTCGTCTTGTGTGATCTAATATATAATCATTTCTGCTGGATAGTTTACTGAGTAAGTGTTCAGCGAGAGCTACTGTTAGACTGGTATCATCACACAAAATCTTTTTCCTCTTTAGTGTCTTCAGTTTCAAGAGAAATTCCTTGGATTCTGTAACATATTAACAAGTATTATTATTTTATAATATTATTTGTGTGCTGTGATTGGTTCATTGAACGTTACATGATGTTCTATAAATATGGTGTAGACCTGGTATTTCAATAAATAGTACATGAAGTTCTATATTTGGAAACCCTTGTCAGGTTTACGACATATCTAATATTCTCGTACCTTGAAGTTCCTTGCTAATTAAAACAAGAATAATATCATAAAATTATAAAACAATTCTTGCATAACAAGTTCAGTCAATACATGTCAATTTATTAACCTGATAAGAGTATAATTACCTCGGACTGGGTCCTCGGTCAATGTGCACTAGTCATGTCTATAAAACCATGTATTGACCTCATTGAATTGCCATTCTATATTTGTATAATATTTGTTGTAATTATATTGTACTTTTCTTTCTATGTATAAAGAAAAGAAACATACCTGCTCAATAAAACATCATATTGTACAGTTTATCATGATAAATATAAATTATAACATGCCATTTTTCATACCAAACCCATTATCAGCCCTAGGTCACAATATAAGCCCGAGAGCCAACAGGCTCAAGGGATGATTTTGACCATGAGCTGATAATGGGTCTGATATGAAAATTTGAATGTTATGAGATTTTTTTTCATATGTTTCACACTAGAAATCCATCCCCAATTTCATACGCGATCTCAAAAGTTTAATTTCAGGAATCGCAAGTTTGAGTTCAAACTTTAAAACGTTAAATTTTTAAAGACATTTTATTTGTGAAGAGTAATTTCACATGAATGACAATAAAAAATTTGGATAATGTTTTCAATATGAAAAAAGTAAAATATTTATTTTAAAAGATAATTAAAAAAAAGGTTTTGTGTAGCGTAAAATCTATTTCGAAAATGACTGATAATACAGTTACGGATTAAGCGTGTGATAATAAACAAGAAGCAGCTGATATAAACCGGAAGCAGTTGATAACAAAAGTCATATCACACCGTTATGAACAAATTGAAGATAGTTGGACGATATATAAAAAATCGATGGTATTATCAAGGGGTAAAATTTTATTGTTATTTTCTATAAACATATGATAAATCATCATATTGCACAATTACTTTGATTGACATTTCCAGGCCATACCCTTTCAAACCCACGATAGATATACTATGCCCCTTATGTTTATCACCAGTGACTTGAGCCATTTCAATCAAATATAATAAAACAATTATGGCACTTCTATTCTTGAACAATATGGGGTTTAATGGAGCACAAAAGATACAATGTATAAATATTGAACTCAAATAAACTCTCATTCAATATTACTTTATTACTCCGTTAAACCCCATATTGATTAGTTCTTGTGGAAGTGCCATAACTGTATAATATTATATCGTCATGCAAACATTGACAAATTTCCATAAATCAAAATACATGTATTCAGACATACCAATGTTAATTTGAATACAAATCAATTACATCCCCAACAGTAGCTTTTGGAAATAGTTAGAATGGATTTTAATTATTATTTTGAATCTCCATTAACGCAAAAGACTTTTTTTTGTCGCTGAAATTTCTGACAACCAGATAGATTTTTATTTAATTCTTGAATATACCTCATTTTTTCTAAATAGTAAGGGGCACAAACATTTAAACATTTTTTAAATAACTTATCCTACATAATAAATAATCTATTTATATTTTTAGTGTCCAAATTATCTCCCTCGACAAAAAATAATTTGTTTTGTACATCGGCAAATGAATACCGAAGCATTTCCATTGATTTATTCACTTTTTACCGTTTTTTGGGCCATTTGGGGCTTTCTATATGGTGTGAGGTTCCTCACTGTGTTGAAGACCGTATGATGACCCCTAGATGCTTTGTTTTGGGTTGTTTTAACCTGGATATCGGATGTTGTTTCCTTGACATTTACCTCATTTCCTTTCTTGTTCATATGTATAAATCTCCCTATAGGAGAAAAAATAGAAAATCTGAAATAAAGGGGTACACTGAGCACAACATGTCAACAGCAGAAATTTGAACAAGAGTAATTTAAAAGTGAATATTGAAACAGTTAAGAGCTTGACACAGTAACTAGATGGGCATAATAAGGAGCTTGACACAGTAAATAGCTGTACATAAACTAGGGAACATAAAAATTAGCTCTTTTGATCCCTGAAAGCCTGGAAACTGTTAGAGATACGCTTAGTCTGTTGACATACTTCTGACAGCTTACATAAACATGATAACGATACATCAAAGGAAACAATCTCACTGAAATCCAATTCAAAATAATGATTTTACATATTTTGAAAAATTGCAATTTGGGCCCCTTTGACCCCTTAAAATTCAGAAACAGTAAAAGGTATGCCAAATCTGTTGGTACAACACAGAAAGCTTACAACAAGAGAAATCTAAAGAAAAAATCCCATGGAAATCCAATGAAAAATAAAAATTTTAGGTATCTGCACATTTTCAATTTTGGCCCCGTTTGGACCCTTATCATGCTTATAGCCCCAAAAGAAATAAAGTTACCAAAATTCTAATAGTTAAGCACTATGTTAATTTTTCATAAGGAATCAATTGAAAAAAACTTCATCAAAATTGGACTAGTAATAAAAAAATATGTAATTTTTGGGATTCCCCCCTTTTGGGCCCAATTTATCTCATGAATGGCACATGCGACTTGAAATCTGTTGACATACAACTGATTGGAAATTTCCTCAGGAGCCAACTGAAGGAAACCTCATAAAAATCCAATAAATAATAAAAATTCTGCAGCAAAATATGTGAAAACACCCAATTTTGCCCCTTTTGGCCCCTTTTTAAAAAAACAGGAGGGGCCACAATGACCAAAACCACTCCAAACTTTTCTTTTGTATCAAGGAACATTGTGTTAAAATTTCATAAGGATTGATCAAATTGAACTTAAGGCACAATGTAAGTTATTGACCAAAAACAAAAGAGTCTACAGACAACGACAACGGCACCATACCATTAATATACAACCTCAAAATTTTTGCGGTCATATAAACAGGTTAATTTACATATTTTATGTTTAAAATATTCCACAAATCTTTAATATGGTTCTGAAGTTTCAATTTCAAGAGAGACATGTTATATACTGCTTTTGTAAAATTGAAGCAGATATACAGATGTGAGCTGGTTAGAAATATTGTATGACTGTTAATTAATTTCTATTTGAAACACACAATAATATATATACAGTGGAACCTGCACAGTATGGGACCACAAAAATATGTCTGATTACACAGGATGTCGGAATATTCAGGTTAAGAATACTTGAAAAGCTGTATTTTGGACCAGAAAATTATGTCGGATTTGACAGGATATCTGAATACTCAGGTGTCTGAGTAGACAGGTTCCACAGTATACTGTAAGTATATTTAGGCAGCAGTTTTCCAATCTTTAGATTCGAGTTGCAGTGACCAGATGTAAATTCATCGAAATGGGGTCTATCTGCAACAGTGAAATTCAAATGTAGTGTTGGGTGTCACTCAAATTGTAATGGACAAATTCCTCAGTGGAAAGATGTTCTCCATAATATCACATCCTGAAACTCTAACTCTAAAGTTGGTCCTTGACTTTAGACGCATATAATATATATATATATTTATAATAACTACAACATATTTAAAATTTTGTTATTAATTATATTTTATGAAGTGTTGCTAGGTAACGGCGTGGTTGATTTCCACTGTTGATTTCAGTTCAGTTGTAAATTTCTATTGTACAATGTAATTATATGGCTATTTTAGTGATTCATTCACCATGTTCATTTAAAAAGTTTATATTTAGTTTTAACAAAATATTAGCAAATGAGATATGCAAGGTTTACATTATTGAAGATTTGGCATTGTATGATATGGGTATGCTCTTTTTGATTTAGGAATATGGCTGTTCACAAAGCGAAAGAAGAGTGCCATATTAGAATGCCAAATAACCCTCATGTTGTACAAGTGTGTACTGTACTAAGTCAAAAGAGATATGACCACTTTCTCTTGAATTCATTTCTTTCTGCATACAAATGTATCAATTTTGCGAATGCATAAAATCTTCTCCAAATTTGTTTAAGAGGTTACCTCATAACAAAATAATATTCTTACTTTAGGGTAAAAGATTCAAGCACTTGAACATGTTGAATGCAATTTATAGGTTTTTGTTAAAATTTGTTGTATAGATCCTCAAGAAACAAAGTAAAACTTATGCCATGGGGAGCAAAGATGCTTAATACACTCGCAACAAAATGTAAAATGGCTTCATTCCTTGGAAGTACACACTCCTGAGACCACCTTACACAAATTTAGATAACATTTGAACATACTTTGGCCCATCATGGGCACAAAATTCACGTACAAATGGTAATATTTCTTTCATACATCTAGCTTAGTATCGGATTTATTAGACCATGATCTTGCAGTTGTATGGGTTTTCATTGTCAAATAAATTCATGATCTGTGGTACTATTTGTGGTGTCTACTCTAATTCATCATTATCCATTGATGGATACAGGAGATGGCTTAGGGTTGGTGCCATTTTTTTCTGATAAATTATTTAAATTTCTTCCAGAATGTGGGCAAAAATTGACAAATATAATGAAGAGGGTTTAAAAACAAGAGGCTCTCAAATGCCTGTATTGCTCACCTCAACTAGGAATAACATAGATGGTCAATGTCAAAGAGGCCAAGGTTAAAATTTAGTTCCAATTTGCACATAAGTTTAGGGAAGAAGACCTCTCTTAGTGTTTCCAATAGAGTCCCCCTGCATGCAGCAATCTTGGATAAAATGAAAACTTGAAAAACAATTTTTCTTTGCAGGGGACTATTGTGACCATTTTTGATTTGTGTCGTCATATTTACTTCTTTGATGTAGGAATTGCAGTAAAATAGAAAAGAATGGTGGACAAAGAGTAATTAGTCTATTGTGGCCAAGTTTGGTTCCAATAGACCATATCCAAGTTCTGTTATTTGGATTCACCACTTGTTGTTTGTCCGCCCTACGTCACAAACATGTCCGACCAATGTTACCAAGAATGTAAGTCAAAAACATAATTTCATGATGTTTTAGGCTTTATGATATGACGTTTTCTATACCATTTGTATACTGTGACGTGTTGAAGATTGGTCGGGCAAATACTGATACCTGAACTTGGATACTGTCTATTGGTCCAGTAGTTTCAGAGGAAAGGATCATGAAATGAAAAGTTTATGTCAGACGGATGGATGACTGACCCAAAGTGATTGCAACTCACTCTGGCTTTAGCTAGATTGGCCTTGGTGTTGGACTAATAATAGTCAGACTAATGAGTGCGGACTAATATCAAATAGTGTCGGACTACATGTAATACAGACCTGTCAAGTGTCGAGAGTGAGACTCAAGCGAAGCTTTTGCAAATTTGGGGCAAATTCCTTTGATTTTTTTGTTTCGTTTTATTTTTGACGATTTTGGCAAATCTCACACACAGCAATTTTCAAAACTTGACAGGTCTGCTTATAAGGCCACATCAAATTAATTAATAGATTCTCATCCCCATCCACCCCAATTTTTCTAAGCTCAAAATTTTTTTTATTTTTAATTATTCAGAAATTTTCTTTAAATTCCTATCAATTTTGGTGAAAATCAAAAAAAAAAATGAAAAATAAACCCTCCCATCCACCCCAGATTTTTTGTTACAGGTGGATGAGAATCTACAAATTAACTTGATAGGGCCTAAATGTTGGACCAGAGATGACATGCACCGGTACTTCGAATCACCGAAAACACCGGGATTTCCCAAAAACACTGGAGAAACACACAGAAAACACCATTGGAAATTGCAAAAACACCTTTAGATCAAAAGCTACCATACCAAACTAGGTTTTAAAGGTGTTTTTAGAAGTATTTTTTAGTGAATTTGGTCACCAGGGAGGATTTTGACATTCTCTGTACATTGCCTTTAGAGAGCACTATGGCCGCCGTCAAAGAAGGATAACTCTTGTCAAATTAAATGCATGTTCAATCTATATCTATCCTTACTTGTACTTCGATAACAATGATTACTACTTTAATTAGTATATTTATAATGGTTTGTGAAGAGAAAACTAGATATATAATACTTGATTAATAAGTAATTCGTGTGAAAGATTGGTTTAGCTTGTTAAGTTATTATGTCCGTAAACTTTAAACAATAATTAATTAAGATGAAAATTGAGTGTTTATTTTATTATTTATTGATGAATGCAATCAGATAGGTGTTAAACAATAATTATTTTATAATTCAACTTATATTAATTAACAAAATAACAATCATGGTAATGATTAAAGTTTTGTTTTTTTTTTTAAGATTGTCTATGTGTATACAGTATATTTTCTCAAAAATAAACTTCAAAGAAATGAAAAAAAAAAAAAAATTGTGAAAAAGGTATATATGGGCAATGGATAATGGATAATAATATTGACCTATTCAAATTGATTCAAAATGAGTTTGTAACATGCATTATCCATGTGGAATATGTGGAGAGGAGTGTTCAAATGATACCATTCGGTGTAGTGACTGTGAAAAATTGATGCATAGCAAATGTATTCAAATGGGACCAGAGATGCTGAAAGAGTGGTCAGATGCCGATATGAACTTTCTGTGTCAAGAATGCTACTTTGAGGATGGAGTTTTTTCCCAGAACAAGTCCCTGAAAAGTTTTTTTTTTTTTTTGGTCATTTTGTGCATCCTTCAAATCACAAGTAATTAAATTATAATAAAGAAATTATGAAAAGATTATAATGTATGAAATTTCGATAAATTTCGTCTAAAATTGATCAACTATCAATATTTAATTATTTATTGTTTTATATTTATACATCTGTATGTTAAGCTCTTTGACTGATATTTCATACAAAAAATATATATATTTATTCAGTTGGCCTATTAAGAGTTTCAATATTTAATTATCTATCGTTTCATATTTATATTTTACGCTTGTTGAATAACTAGAACAATCACTAAAATAATTCAAAAATGCAATAAATGAGATCAGTACTTGTCCCTTGTTAATTGCGAACTAAACATATTAAACATTCCGTAGATGTGTCAAAGGAAGTTTAATAATTTAATTATTGATGATTGAAAAGGTATAATCAGGTGGGAATGTACAAATGTAGTTGAAAACTGATCTAACATTTGTTGTCTAATTAACAAGACAAGAAACCAAAAGTTGTCACCTGCTAATCGCCATCAAAACACCATATATATGTCAAATTGTAATAAAGTAATTATCGGTGATTGAAAAAGTGTGCCTTTTTATTTTATTGCATTTCAAAGACAGGATGTGTATTATGTGTACAAATAAATAACATTTTTTATTACCCTTAGAAATTGTATTTATATAAAGTATTAAGACAAATCGCACTAGCATTACAAGAAGAAGATAAATTATTGCATATTATAGAATTAATTTACAAAACATTAATTATCCTGTTAGCGTTAAAATATGTAGTCTTTTGAAAATAGACTAAGACAGTGGAACTCCTGAAAACCGGCCCCTCTAAAAACCGGATTCGTCTATAAACCGAACGATATGTTTTGGTCCGGAATTTTTACCTATATAAATAAGTAAAAAATTCCTCTGAAAACCGGCCCCCCTGAATTCCGAATTCCGGCCATAAAGATCGGTCCCAAACGTATATTTTCTTCTTAAATTGAACTCTGAAAACCGGACGACTTTTTCCGCGGACAATGAAATCGACCAAGTTTATTAAATTTGTCAGAAATCTCTTGCCATCTTGATTAATAAATAACTGTATTTGAACAAATTACCGACAATATTGATTGAAATTTACAATAACGCAGCGAAATATACTGAAATAGTTAAAGGGAAAGTTCACTCAAAAAATTAAATTTGATATGTTATTCAAACATGTATTTTAAAACGTTGTTGCCGTGACCCGTTTTCAGATCTTAAGTGGTTATTCTACAATTTGTGTTTTTGTATCAAAGTTTTAACAAGCAGGGGGCTGCCATATTGACTTCTTCCGGTACCTTATACAAGGCTTCCGGTACCTTATATAATATGATTTGATTGGTCAATACTCGATATCCATATACCATATAGGAAAAATAAACAACAATGTACGCAATCAATTTACGATCAAAACATGAACATCAAGTTAGGGAAAAAACTATTAATTGTCCGAATTTCGAGTTTCTATTAGTAATAAAAAGAAAATGTTGAAGACACTAACCCTTTTTCAAAAGAATGTAAATTTCGTGCATACCTTTATTTTACTCCTTTCAAAAACGAATGTGCACACGTGCGGATATTTTTCACGTTTAAGAAATTGTGCACTTACACTTCGTTGTTGACAAAACTTAATCCTCTGTAACATGTTACCTTGTTAATTGTAATTGTTTATTGTCATTAATTAAAACCCCAGGTGGCCCGTGTGACACGGGTGAATTATTGTTCAGGTGAATTTTTTGTTCAGGTGGTCACCTGTGACACGCATGCCACAGAACTTATTACGTATTTATTATGTATGAATATATGCTTGTAAACAAGTCAATTAATCATTTATTCCATAGTCGGAATAATGCTTGTGATGCAGTTGCGATTTTCATTCAGAAAAAAATATGTGNGAAACAAAAATCGTAAACACGTTTTTTGTCACATGCTCCTGGATAGTAGTTAACAATGGCAAAAAGCCGCAGGTTTTCAAAAACGTTTTTGAAAACCTACGGCTTTTTGCCATATCAACTACTTACTAGGTCCTATTTCTATATCCCGGCGTTCCCTCGGGGGTACTGATTTTTGAAAGTTGTTCGAATCTTCGATTCTTGACAACTGAAAAAACATGTTGATAAAAAACAAAGCAGTAAGACAATGTAATACATATTCAACTGCGCATTTCATTCTTAGCAAAATTAAGATAATACTTCTTGTGGCATTAGAGTTTGTCAGTTCTGAGATAAGACTCAATAATTTTATTCACGAAAAGATTTAGACTTCATGTGAGCTGTTACTACTAGAGGGGGTAGAACTGAAAAAGTGTCTGAAAAATTCAACTAGGCTAATCCAAGACATTTAAAAAAAGTTTAGGGCTATTGTATTTTTCGCCTACAGTGATAATGAGTAACAAATAAAGTACTTTTATGTCACCTATCGGCGATAGCCGGAGGGGACTTTAGGTTTGCGCTCTGTCCGTCCGTCTGTCAGTCCCTCATCAGTTTTCCGCACTTTTTTTCTAAACCCTGAGAGGTATTGATACGATATTTTGTATGTGAGTCTACCTTAGTGAGTTACAGACAAAGTTTTGGTCCCTGTCCACTGATTTTTTGACAGAGTTATGGGCCTTGGACTTTGAAAATTTTAGTAAAATGTCAGTTTTCCGCCTTTTTTCTAAAGTATCGCAGGTATTTATTGATCTAATGATTTGTATGTGAGTCTACCTTAATGGGTTACTGACCAAGATAAAGTTTGGTTTTGGTCCACTGATATTTGGCAGAGTTTTGGGCCTTGGCCTTTGATGAAAATTGTAGTAAAATATCAGTTTTCCGCATTTATTTTCTAAAGCGTTACAGGTATTGATCTGATATTTTGTATGTGAGTCTACCTTTATGAGTTACAGACCAAGTTAAAGTTTGGTTCTGGTTCACTGATTTTTGACAGAGTTATGGGCCTTGGACTTAGAAAACATATTTTACCACTTTTGCTAGTGTAATTAAGCCTTGTCCTAACGGTAGGGGACTTGGTGTTGCCTTGCAATGCGATCCACACGTCAATGAATATGTTTATGATGAACAATGGTGGCCTATGAATGTATATTTTCTCCACAAGAAAGTTTTATTGAATAAGATGACTGTTATCCAAGTTTTACATTTATATGTTAGCTGTTATTGACTTGATATACACTCTTATTTGAATTATCTGTTATCTGTTATTGGAAAAATCAATTTGCTGTAAGGCTGTTATTGAACCCCCCTTACCTCCCCTCATATTGGATATTGGATTATTTATAGACTGTATGAAATCATTATGAGGTGTGATGCCAAGGAAGAAGAGAAAAAAATCCTCAAAGATCGGTGAGAAGGGTAATACACGATTCGTCGTCGTCGTCGTCGTCGTCAAATCAATCAAGTCATTTTGAGAAAAAGGTGTGTAGATCGAATAGTAGTCAGTCAAATCATACAGGTTGTAAACAATACGATAAAAACAATAAACAAGACATTAGTAGTAATAATGTAAACAGCGTATACGACGTAAACTTCACAATGAACAATTCTACACAAGGCTTCACCAGTTCCCCCATAGGTTTTCCACCTTTATATGGACAGTTTCCGTCATTTCCACCACCCTACCCTCGGCTAACACGATCGAAATGGCAAATATAGAGACAAAACTAGGCGCTTTAGATAAAATTGAGTCGAGGCTCAACAAAATGGAATCAAAATTTGTAAATGTTGACAGAGACATTAAGGATTGTAAAGATCGGTTAAATACATTAGAAAACAGTGCCGAATTTTTGTCTAGTAATCATGATGAATTAAGAGAAGTAAAAATACGTGTTGAACAAATTAAAAATGGGATTGAAAGCACGAGGAATGAAAATAAAGCTGTACGTGATAAACTTATTGATATTGAATCACAAATATATACGGAATAATTTACTGTTTTTCTCATTGGACGAGGAAGTCTCAGTGCCACAAATTGAACAAAATGGAAATGAGGTTAAGGAGGGGGGTGAAACAAATAAAGATCAAGAAAATTGTATCCAAAAAATGTTTAATTTTTGTGAAAGTGTTTTAAAGGTAGAGGATGTCAAAAACAAAATAACTATCGAAAAGGCGTATAGATTAGGAAAACCAAAAGCTGATAAAAATCCCAGACCTATTGTAGTTAAATTTAAAAGTTTTGAAGACCGAGAAATGATTCGTAGTGTGTCAAACAGATTGAAAGGCAGTAAATATGGAATTAGTGCACATTATCCACAGGAAATACTGGAGAAACGTAAAAAACTTGTACCAATTATGATTCGCGAAAGGAAAAACAATCATGATTCGCGAAAGGAAAAACAACAAAAAAGCCTACATTTCTGGAGATAAATTGTTTGTGAACGGGAAATTATGGCAGGAATAGGGTTTAAAGGAGGGTGATTATAGTGGAAACGAATTACTGAAAATATGTTCTTGGAATGTGTCAAAAGGGCCGCTAAAAAATTATCAGATCAGGAATTTGTAAATTTGATTAATGTGTATGATATTATATGTCTGAATGAGTGTTGGGTGAAATGCCCGGAAAATTTTGAATTAATAGGTTATGAGAAAAAATTTATTTACCGAGAAAAGTGTAATGGAGGAGGTGTTGTTTTATTGTATAGAAAAGGGCTTAGTCAATACTTAGAAGTAGTAAAATGTTGTGCAGATAGCATGATTTGGTTCAAAATAGATAAATGCATTGTTTGTAATGATTTAGACATTTATGTTTGCGCCGTATATGTACCTCCAGATAAAAAAAATTTTTACAGAAAATATGACTATAATATTTTTGATGTTCTGCAAGAAAATATTGAATTATACAGTAGTTTAGGTTCAGTTGCTATTATTGGTGACCTGAATGGCCGTATTGGCCTACAGAACGATTATATTGAACATGATGTCTGTTAGACAGTATTTCGTTTATTGACTAAGACAATAACGATAATTTAACGAAAAGAGTGCCAGATGATGTAAAAACTCCTAACTCGTTTGGACTAAGAATTTTGCAGTTATGTAAATCTTCAGGCTTACGAGTGTGTAATGGTAGATATGGAACTGACAGTGCTAAAATAACATTTATGAATAAAAATGGTACAAGTGTCATAGATTACCTATTGTTTTCAGAAACACATATGTTTAATGTAGTTAGAAATTTTTACGTTGAACCTTTTAATGTATTTTCCTGCCATGCTCCTATAGTTTTTGAGATAAATTTAAAAAGTAAAAGTAAATGTAATGTTGAATGTAAATGTAAAAGGTATAAGTATAATATTTTTAAATGGAATGTAGATGATGAAGACATGATGAAGACGACCTTCGGCATCAGCTAAGTTCGAACGTACGAATATTTGATGAATTGTTGTTGAATTTTGAAGATACTGATGGTATTAATCATAGACATTATATGTTATTCGGGAATCTTCACAGGGGATACGGGTTCATATTCCCTGTCTGTGTTTTATATCCCCTGAGCCGTCAGGCGAAGGGGATATAGGGCACAGACAGGGAATATGAACCCGTATCCCCTGTGAAGCCCGAATAACTATTATATTCTGCTAGAAGTGCTATAATTTTTCTTTTAAAAGCATTTAAAAATTGTAATTTTGCTACCACGGGGATACGGTCTCATATCCCCTGTCAAGGTAACCAATCAAATTGCAGGATTTACCTGGATATTTCACTTCTGCAGAATATATAATTATATGTCTCTGTATTAATGTACGTGTTGAAAGTCTGAACTTGGTACTCAAGGATATTTTTGAAAAGTACACGAAAAGAGAAATTAGTTTTTTTTAACAATGTGACAAATGTACGAAGCCAAAAATTGTTAATAATTTTCATGTTGATAAACCTTGGTTCGATGATGAGTGCAAGGCGTTATATCGAGAATATCAACGTGCATTAGACAGTTTTAATATTTATAGATCGAATGAGAACAGACTGATATTGAATCTAGCAAAGCAGCGGTATAAATTTTATGAAAATAAATTAAAATGACAGTACAAAAACCAGCAAGGAAATATGCTTTCAAATCTGAGGAGGGAAAATCCGAAAAAGTTTTATAGAAGATTTCCTGAATTACAAAATCTTTGAGAAATGGTAAATGTTTATTGTTGTTTTTTAGATTACAAAAAGCTTTTGACAGTGTTGTTCGTTCTAAGCTTTGGTCACGTTTAATTAAATGTGGTATAACCGGAAAGTTATTGAAAGTTATCAAATGTATGTATTCAAAATTAAAATGTTGTGTTAAGTCACAAGGTAAAACATCAGACTTTTTTTACATGTAACAAGGGTCTTATGCAAGTGGAATCTCTTTCACCTTTACTGTATTCATTGTATGTAAATGAAATTGAAGTTGAGTTATTAACTCAGGGATGTCAGTCTTATGAATTAAAAAATATAAATTTATTTTTACTCATGTATGCTGATGACACAGTGTTGTTTAGCGAGAATGTAGACGAATTAAAAATATGATTAATACTGCTAACAAAATTTCAAATGAGTATGGTTTATATGTTAATATTAAGAAAACAAATATTGTTGTTTTTAGAAGAAGAGGTAATCGTAAAAATGACGAGAAATGGTTTTTAGGTGGTGAGAAAATAGAAGTGGTTGATAGTTTTACTTATTTAGGCCTTTTGTTTAATTACAACGGCTATTTTACGAGTACGCAGAAAAAAAATTGGCAAATCAGGGTAGAAAGGCACTTTTTTCATTATGTAGTAAAATATATAATGATTGTTATAATCATGAAACTCTTTTTTCATTTGATACCTGTGTTTCTAGTATTTTGAATTACTGTTGTGAGATATGGGGTTATCATAAAGCTAATGACGTAGAAGCTATACACACAATTTTTTAGAGAATTTTGAAAGTTAGAAAAACCACTGTGAATTTTATGTGTTATTCTGAATTGGGTAGATACCCGCTTTATATAGAGAGATATAAAAGAATGATAAAGTATTGGATAAAAATATTAAATACTGATAATTGTATTTTAAAACAGTGTTATGAAGTCATGCTGGAGGACTGTATTAAAAACCTAATGACAAATTAAATTGGGTATGCAAACTGAGAGATATTATGCTAAAATATGGTTTTCAAGATGTATGGCTACAACAAAATGTATATAATGAAGGTTTATTTGTAAGTGAGTTTACACAGAGACTGAAAGATGATTTTATTACTGAAATACTGAAATGAACAGTTTTTTTGATAGACCATCAAAATGTCGATTGTATAGATACATTTATGATGTGGACACTTTACAATATTATTTAGATAAGAATGTTAATTATTTATATAAGCCTTATACTAGTATTACAAAATATCGTTTATCTGCTCATAACTTAAATATAGAAAATTTTAGATTTTTTCAAGTGAATAGACAATACAGAGTGTGTCAGTTATGTGAAAATCATGAAATAGAAGATGAATATCATTTTATATTAGTGTGTCAGAAATATGCCCATATACGGAAGAAATATATTAAAAAATATTACTGGTATAGGCCATCAACATATAAATTGATACAATTGATGTCAGTGAAAATTACTAAAGAATCGAATAATTTTGGTAAATATTTGTGTCTTGTCGAAAGAATTCGAAATTCAGATTGATATATATATAATGTGATTTTATTACTGTAAAACTACATGTGGTCACTCTCCAATTAGTACATTCTATGTGTAACTTAATTGTTTGTTCACTGATGCATTATATTATATAGTATAAATTGTAATTCTATAAGCTGTATTGCTTTTGAATAAAGAATATATATATACTGCTAGATCTATTGTATTGTTATATGCTAGATCTTATTTAAGTCACTTTGCATTTCTCCAGGCTTGTGACTGGCTATAACTATATGATTATTGGCTGCATTACCCCTTTTTCCTTCTTTTTTTCTTTTTCTTCTTTTAATCCCTTTTATTCTTTTTATCTCATTTTTTCCCTTTTTTGATTTTCATTGGGGCTTTGTCTCATTCGTTGTTGTGTTGACTTTCTTGGCAGTATACTCTTCGTGTAACATCTGGCTGCAGGGGCTAAGTTGACTTCAATACTTTTATCATTCCTGGAATTCCTCTGTCTTCTTTGATTGCTAAATTCCGGCTTCCCTCTCCTCTACGTGTAGAATATATATCACCCCATGGAAATTTTTCAGCTATCTGTCGTGATAATCCATGCGCCTTGATGCAAAGACAATTCACTTGATGAACAATAACATCTACATTTTCTGCTTTCAATAAATCTCCGTCAACAATAATTACACCCATTCTGTCTCTACTGGCTTCAGGTTGGTTGGTTCTGAGGGATTAACGTCCGGCTTACCAAACAGGTAATTGCGGACAGATGACTTTCTTCTTGAACTTTTACTGCTTTCTTTTAGGTTTGACTTTCTTTCTTTCCTTGGCCCGAGCTGGTGGAGTTGCCTGTGGAGTCAGTGGTCGACTAGATGTTGTGTCGGTGTCGGAGGAGTCTTGGTACTTCTCCAGGTCTACCTTCTCTACGTCAAATCCCTCGCTATAGTGGAATGGTTGCCCTCAAATTCCATTCTATAGCAGCGTTGTCTCTCATTATATGGGCTGACTACTGTTGTTGACCCTATCCATTTTCTTCTCTCAAGTTTGTCGTCTTCATTTCTATATTTAGATGGTGTGAGTTGTCTCCCTTTCTTTGTTGTTGTTTCGGTGCTTGCGTTATTACCTGAAGATTCTTCGTGGTGGTGGTGTATTGCTTCCTTGGCTAGCTGTTGCCTTTTGCTGTGTCTGTGTTTCTTGTGTTACTGTTTCTTTTCGTACTGTATTTGCAGTGGTTTCAACGGCATTCCTGTTCTGGCGCCACTGGGCGAGACGACGAGCGTTTCTTTTCCTCGTGGCTGGCGAACGGTTCTTTTTCGGGACCTGGTTCGGCTTCTCCAGAACCTTGATCCACGTCAGTTTCACCTCTGTCTTGTTTTCTGAAGTGGAGAAAGTCCATTGAAATGAGATTTTTTCAATTTCAACTCTTGTCGTGGAGATGAAGTATTACTCATTCGACTAATTTGCCTTATATAGTCTATTCCGATTTCTATATAGTTCAGTATTTTACTGTTTTTTTTTTCAGCGTAATCAGTTGTCTACAACTGTATAACTTCTTCGTGTACATTTTGCTTAATTAAGCTAATCCTAACTTGGAATTCGAACTAAAAAGTCCCAAAACACCGTTAAATTATATGATATTAGAAAGGGCAACAAGTATATAAAATTCAAAGATAAACGTATCAAGTCTTGAAGTTATAAAATGTATGTTGCGATGGGAGTCCATTTTATTTCAAACCCCCGGCACCTGAATCAGTTTTCAGAGGCTCCGGCTACACAGCTGCCGGGCGCGTCCCCAGTTGGTGGATAGGGGGATGCTCTGTCTAGTGTCTATGCGGGGTAGTCGGGTCATAATACAGAAAGCCTGACTGCGAACCATTGTAGCCAAACAACTGTGTGGAAAAACGCAACGCTCCATGCAGTACAAAACCCCTTCTATATTGTCTAAAGAGAGCAGAGTCGCTAGGATTCGTATAGAAGGCTAATTTTCCTGCTCCTACCCATTTACCCCATTTTCCAGTGGCAATCAAAACTCGTTGTTCCGGTTGTCCCTTTTATTCTTTCTTCTCTTACTTATATTTTTTTCGAATTGATTAATTTGTTCTTGTCCTGATAAAGCTGAAATATTGCTCACTGGACGGTAAACTCTAACTAACCAATCAACCAATTTATTATTAGGCAGAACTGGTCCCACTACAGATGATTTGGTGGCCGGGTCCGATTGAGACGTATTAGATACAGTACAAGGGTGACAATAGATACTGTACTAGGAAACAAAACAAGGCCTGAGGACTTGACCTTGTAAAGAGTGTCGAAAAAAACTCTTCGAGCATACCTGAAGCCGAGGGATCCATGTCCGTTTGCTGTCGGCGCAATAACTTTGGTCAGGATCCCAGGCTAGTTATAGTTCATAACGATCAGTTTTGTTGGCCTTTTTTAACAACATTTATCATTGATATAAATCTATTTAAACTAATGTCAAATGTGAACAATTTAATTTTTCGTGCACCCCCACTTCCACACCCCTAGTATGCTGAGTTCTCGGCGAACGGTAGTTTCGCTTATAACTGGCTTAGTCCGGTTGAATAATGTTTCAATCGGTTGAGAAAAATGAAACATCTAAATTTTAAGTAACATTTGATAATGTTTCGTCTATATTTAGTCTCGATTTTTATACGACCGCAAAACATTTTGAGGTCGTATATTGGTATGATACTAGAGGCGTCGGGGGCGGCGTCGTCGTCGTCGGCGTCTGTAGACACTTCGTTTTCGTGCTATAACTTAAGTCCTGGTTGATCAAGAATTCTGAAATTTTAACACAATGTTCCTTGGCACATAAAGAAAGCTTGGTTGGTTTTGGGTATACTGGCCCCGTTCGTTTTTAAGAAAGGGTCCAAATTGGGTGTTTTCATATATTGGGCTGTAGAATACTTATTGTTTATCGGATTTTGATGGGGTTTATTCAGTGTACTCCAGAGGAATTTTCCAATCTGTGGTATGCCGACGGATTTCACGTCGCATTTACCGTTTATGAAATAAATA
>MJUU01027768.1:5649-22110 GCA_002080025.1 Modiolus philippinarum
AATACACAAAGAAAAAGAAAAAAAATGCGATTTTTTTCTTACATGTTCAATATTGATTTCGTTCATGGTGAAACATTCTGCATGTGAAAAAGTTTTCATATACAAAATAAAAATAAATGAGATAGAAAATGTTGCAAAGAAATTTTGGAAAAATAAGCATGTCCTTTACTAGCGGTAACAGATACCTTTGTTATGTCACTGTAGGTAATTAAACAAAGGTATGTATCATGTCTTGTTGATTGTCCTAATTAACAAGATTACCTGTGACACCCACCTGAATGAAGTCACCTGTGGCCACTGGTAACAACTATCTCGTGTAATTAAATTATATGTGATGTCAATTAAAGTTGTGAAACAGAAAGAAAATTTTCGTTTCAACTGCAGAAACTAACAGTACAGCTAAACTAAAGTAATAAAATTTGACAAATGGACAAGAAGATTTTTTAAATTGAAAAAAAAACAAAAGAGAAGAGACATGTGTAAAATATTTTTACATAATTCTTTATTAACAGCGAAGTGGTAATAAAGGCAGAAAAATAAAACATTATGAATATCCTCCTTTATTGCTTTCTACACGATAGCCGCAGTTTTGAAACCGGAAGTGAGAGGGGAGATAAATCATGTAAAACTGGAAATGGGTCAATTACTTCTCTGTCTTTTATATTTTTTAGTATAATTGTCCTGAGGTGATACAGGGGCTGGTTCAAAAAGTGTGAGTTATTGCCAAGTAATAATCTGTTGTAAGAGAATGCAAAAACAAAAACTGGAGTCACTTGTCATATAAGCCAACAATCGTTTCTGAAAATAAGGAATTTTTGTCGTAAAGTTAGAGAGCTATTTTCCATATTATTTAAGTTACATCTGATGCAGATAGAATTAAGATTAATTTAAATATTGCTGGCCTTTGTATTGAACTTAATTTCTAAAAACAAAAAGAACAGAGGGGTCATCAATTTAATTTTCTAATTTCACAAAATTAAAATCTTGTGATTACCAACCTTGTTTTAATTTTCATTCGAAATAATTTTAGTATACAAATATCATCCTAACTTTATAAATGCAAATACTTTTCTAAAGCGTTTACATGTATAAACAAAATTTATATAAGACTTGTGCAAAATGAAAAAAATACATGCATGTTTGTTTCTACATTTTGATTGTGAAAATATAAAAATAAATTCAAAAATGCTGAAATCCTGCTGTACTACCTTAAGTACTATATTGTATATTTCCTCCTAATAATAACAAAAAACTACATGTTTTAATGCATTTTTACTACTTTCTATCATGCCACTTGTCTGGCCTGCAAAGAAAATTGCAGAATGAAGACCTATATGTAGTGTCTAAGGCAAGACCTTGTCAACAAGTTGAAACTATGGGGAACTTCGATGCTACATGTATATGGTAGTTTATCTTAAACCAAGTCAAGTGTATGTGGTCCATGTCATTCACCACATTTTTAGGGAATAACAGAGGTCAGGATTGGGTGTACCCTTGTGACGGCTAACGGTAATTAATATTTCTCCAAATGGTGTTAACAGTAAAATTTATGCTGTCACAATAAAATTGCCAGATATTTCTACAAAATAGAGATGAACTTTGGATTCACAAACACAAAAAAAAAATTAAGACTACAAATTAAGTTAACTAACATTTTTTCCTATCATTTTTACAATGTTTTATGACTGCAAATTTAGAGTTTATGTATAGGGTAGTCATCATTGTCTTCTGTGGGCAGCATCGAATTCAGGGTTGGTGGGCATAGGCCTTTAAGACAAGTTTAACAGTGTAGACTTGATGTTCAAGTCATTAACACCGCAGCATTTGGTGGGGCATTTTTATTTACAGGGTTTTATCCCATATTTGTGACCACAACAATTGAGTTTTCCAATCTGATAGACTTTTTTAAAATTTATTTTAGTCAGTAAAGTACAGATGAGTTTTATGGCAATATAAAAGAATTTATAACCTTTTGATCCCTGCATTGGATTTAAGCATTTGTGTTTTTTCTGGGCAAGGGGCCTTAAGACTTTTTTTAAATACATATTTCTTGACCAAAAAGAAAAAAAAATCTGAGAAGCATCTGGAGTGAGAAAATTATAATCTAGCCCACATTATATCCAGTAAAAAAAAATATATATATATAAATTAGACCATATGATATAAAAAAAGAAAAAAAAATATCTGGCTTGAGAACGCAAGAATCTACAAAAAAGTAACACAAAACTCTGTCCCACATGGAAAATACGCCCTCCCTCAAGAAAATATTTGATACATTTCAAATAAAGTTTTATTTTGCAAATTACATCCACAACAGATCAAGCAAATACAACATATATGAAACACAGTTTATATATTAAAAAAAAAACATACAACCTGCAATAAAATTTAGTTGACTCCTTGACCGGTGTGGACCCTGATTGTTTTATAAAGGTGCATAAGAACATTTTGAACCAAGCAGGTGTTAAAGAGAGACAGTGCCACACACCCCTCCCCCACACACACCACTACCTCTTCTGACAACTAACACTGACCACCTTCGCGTTACTGATGTCCAGTTTCTTAAAATAATGAATTAAATGTCTATTAAGTACAGTCAAAAACTCAAACCACAGAACTATAGACAGGCCGAACAAAGATCAAGTCCTACGTGCTAGATATCAGATATGGAACCGATATGGTCACATAGATATTAAAACGTCCGATTCGTCCGACGGCATCTAGATCCATCATGTAGATCTGCACGTAAATATCCCGTTTTCATTCGATCTCCGATCTTAATCGCGAAAGTTTGATGTTGTCATTGACATATTTTCCAATGTCAAGCACAACTATTCAAGGGACGTAATCCCCAAATCTGGATCGCAACTGGGTTTTGAATATTCCATTTGACGTTCTTTTAACGTTAGACCAAACAAAAATGCCTGGGCACAGGCCGTAAACATTGATCGATTCCAATATAAATTGACACAATGGTGCATCAACTATTGCTGCGTACGAAAACTGCTGTTTCTTTGAGATTTACGACCAACTTTGTTCCACATCGCCGAGTTTCCAACCGCGGATTGCAAATTATGTGGCACCAACGTCCTTATTTTAGCAAAATATATATTTTTAGGCAAAAGTATTGTGTAACTAAAAAATAGAGCCCTATATATCAAGAATTGTTTAAGATCTTCGGGGTGTGCCAGGCCGTTTTCTATGGGCTATTGTTTATCGTCATTATGAGGGCATCTGTTTAACCATGGCAACCAGTCTATGCAAATTATATTCCGGTAGAAAGGAAGGCATTCTCATATAGATAATAGTAAACAAAAATTACATTCGCTAATGGTATGTTAATTTGAAAGAAATGTGCCTGTTTAGTATATTCAATTTTTAACTGCAATAACTCAGTTTTACCGCATAACGGCATTAACCAACCTGCGAATGGTTAGAATTTGTTTGTTACTAACATGGGCTAAATATTTTGTTCTTTGCTTTTCACCGACCCGCGCATGGGCGGGTTACTTCTAGTTGGACCATATGGAAAAACACATTCGAAGATCTTCTCTTCTGAAACTGGTGAGCCAAATTTGGCCACAATAGTCTCTGGGTGGTCCCCTGCTAAAAAAAGCTGCTTTTCATGTCTACATAATATCTTACATGCTGGCCAGCGGGAACTTAGTTTTTAAAATGAAGAGTGCTATGAGGCAGTTCATGTAAGCATAAATAAACAAAGAAGTTATAATTCTTGTCGAACTGCGATAAAAGGTAATTACTTTGCAGAAATTATTCCTATTTTGCACAAAGGTTCAATAAAATGAGAGGAAGGAATTTGGATATACCAGCACGGAACGAAGATTAACATTGGACCATATGGCAAAATAATCATCATAATTATCTACCCTGAAATTGTGAGAAAAAAAAATTAACCAAACTGAATTAGAATGATGTATGGGGTCCTGTACACAAAGATTGCTCACTGCAGTCAGATCCCATAAGGGGACGATCATTTTATTTACGGGGGGGGGGGTGTCGCTGGGCGATTTTGTAAATAAATAATATGATCTTGGTGCCAGTGTAATCCTACTTGACATGAAAATAAATAATTCAGTTTTGATTTGAATAATAAATTTGTGTTGCAAATGCAAATAAATAATTTGATGTGACATTTGGTGAAAATAAATAATTTGTTCGATATTTTCATATGTTTTATGAAAATGAATAATTTTCGAGGCAAAATCGCCCAAGCCCTCCCCGAAAATCAAATGGTCGTCCCCTAAAAAGCATGGACATAGTTTAGCCATAGTAGTATATATAACACTGGACTCTACGGATTACTTACATTTTGATCACCCCTGAAGCCTAGTATTCAACCAAACTTTAGCTTAACTTAGACCCTAATGGGGGAAACATCAATTTAGGTCATCTGCATAGACATGGCTTAGAAGCCTTTCGTCAGGTAAGCGATTCAGGCTCAGTCCCTGAGTCTCTATTTTTGTTTTTGTTTTTTTGGTGTTTTTTTGTTTTTGTTTTTTTTTTTTGTTTGTTTTTGCTTTTTGCTTATTGTTGTTTGTTGTTATTGTCTTTAGAAACCCATGTAAAAAGACCATTTTTTAATAGCGCATTTCTCTATTGCCATTGGCCCTATGTGACGCAAGTGTGAAATTCATACTTAAATGACAATGCTGTTCAAAATATTCGGCTATATTTTTTTACTTATTTGTCTATTCAGTATTTGTTACTTTCATATTATCAATGTTTTTGCAGAATCTATTCATATTTTTTAGGGATGTCAAAATTTAAAAAATGAAAACGCCACTCGAGTATTCGGATTCCAAACTAGAGAATACTCGAGTACTCGTGATCTTTTGAAACGAAAATTACTAGACCTTAATATTCAATAATGTATATTGGATTCCAGTGACCTGAAGACTTTACATATATACTGGCCTCTCACTGGTACTACCGATGTCTGCTGAAATACATGAAGACTCTTTACCAAACCCTTCGGGAAGTTTTGAGTTTGATTTTTCTTCCGTAGTGCGACAGTGTTTTACCAGCAGACTAGATTCCTTGAGCTAGCCGGCAGTTTAGCGGCGAGCACTCTTTGACCCTTCTTTCAAAATTACGTTTTGTCTTATGCTTTTTCTGTTCCAAGATAGTGGTCATTGAGTTAGTAGTCTACCTGTATGGGGTTTTATTCACGTGTTTATGATACTATAGGGATAGAGAAAGGGGAGGTTTGGGTACCCATAAACCGGTTTAACCCTACCACTGGCTTTTGCTGGTGCCGGTACCAAGTCCGGCTATCCCGAGTTCCTATCGTTATTTATGTTTGTCTCTTGTTTTCATTATTGTTTTTCTGGTGCAGTTTGCTTGTAAATTGTGGCATGTGATTGTAGTTCCTGGCCATTGTAGGTGTTTGCTGTTTTCCTGTTTTTGTAATAACTACAATATTGCTTACAAGGATAACAGTAGCACCAATTACTGTTTGTGTTCCATTATAGCCAATCAAAGGTTTGATTTACCAACAATCAATTAAAACAGAATTATATACAAGTTTTTCTTGAACGACTTGTTTTTATTCAGTAACACGCTTGTCTGATTAATCAAATTGTTTTAATAACAAGTAAGCTTTTATAAACATCTGGGAACGACACGGTTTAAATCTCATAAATTTTCAGAATATTATTTGATCACAAAGTGTACATTTTTAGTTATTAGAAATATGACCAAACAGCTGATTTATTCAAAAGCACAATTCTTTAGGTAACAATCTTGTTGGTCAGCTACATGTACCTACATATTTTAGTTAAATCGATTCCTCGTATGTGTCATTTTAATTTCAAATGAAAATATTAAGCAATTCGATTTTCGCAAAATAGAAATTCATTTTAAAGCAACAGCAACAAATTTGCTCTAATGTTTACGAAAAGAAAAGTCTGCTAAGAATTGATATGTTAAAAGTTTGTTATTTTACAGCCACCAACAGAGTTATATCTGCCCATGTCGTCTTACACTTGTTACAACAAAGGGTGCAGTTTTCATTGTTTTTCATCATTTTTTGCATTTTGGGTGAAAAGGTAATTTTTTATTTACTAATTTTTTTGAGAAATTTAAAGTGAAAATTCAAAAATATTTCGCTTTTTCAGATCTTATTTTTTGTTAATACAGAAATCGCCTGAAAGAAATTTTACATGATCAAAAAAGTATTTGGGGAGATATTTGCTTTTGAATTTTTAGTAACATAAACTGACTACACGTTTTTTTTAGATGTTCAATATATGTTAGTAAATAGTGTCTATACCTAGGGGACAGAAACTTAAAGCGTAATCCTCTGAAATACGGAGACAGTCGTATTAACAAAGAAAATGGCAGTTTTAATGCCGAGTATTATTCGTCCCTTCCGAGCGATACTCGAGTATTCGAGTACTCGTTTACATCCCTAATATTTTTATATAAATGTTCAGTAAGATGAGAGGAAGGAAATTATGGGAAAAAAAGTGAAATGGCTGCTAATTTCAAGATGGCACCAAAATAAATTTCAAATTTCGATTTCGATGAAAATTGATTTCTAGGTAGGTTATCAGGCTGCGAATGAGATGGAACCATCGAATTACTTGTCTGAGATGGCATCGGTTATTTCTTGTTATTGCAAATCTTAGTTCATATTATTATTAAGGTCTTTCCCACTACAGTGGAAAGACCTTATTGTATTTCGTTTGATTATTATTCTTTTTTTCCTCTGCCATCAATGTTGGAAAAGTGCTTTGACTAATCATAATCAAACTTGGTACACTTAACAAGCATTGGCCTGGCTCGACTCAGGTCATCCTGTGAAACCGATTCTATTTTTAGTAACAGAGTTATCATCCCTAGTACGGTTTACCTTGTTATCATGTTTGCTCATAAACCGTAACCAATATAAAAAATCTAAGGCAAGGAAAATGTTGCATTCATCCTAGGGATCATTTGCCACGCAAAAAAAAAAAAAAAAAAAAAAAAAAAAAAAATTTGGGTCGCGACCCCGGATAGGCATTTTTGACCCCGAAATATGTCGATTTCTCAAAGTTGACCGATTTCGATGAAATTTGTTTCCAGGTAGCTTTCATGGTCCGGATTACAAATCCAGGGCCAAAATTTTTTTTTGTCTGCCATTTTCAAAATGGCCGCCATTCGAAATTTTGTTATCGCGATCTATCGGAAACGATAAAAAATTTATGAAAACATTGTGTTGCAAAAATACTCCTCTCATTAAGATCTACATGAATGGCTGGTCGAAATTTTTTTGCTGGCCATTTTTTAAATGGCGGTTATAAGAAATTTTGTTATCGCGATATCTCGGAAACGCCAAAAAAATTATGAAAATATTGTGTTGCAAAATTACTCCTCTCATTAAGATCTACATTAATGCCTGGCCAAAAAAAAAAAAAATTGTCGGCCATTTTAAAAATGGCTGCCATTCGAAATTTTGTTATCGTGATATCTCAGAATCGAAAAGAAATTTATGAACACATTATGTTGCAAAAATACTTCTCTCCTTGAGATCTTCATTTCATTCAATTGAACGAAAACTGCTACGAACCGTTTTTGAGTTGTAGCCCTTGATGCGTTTTCATGTACTGGGAAAG
The DNA here is from genome assembly GCA_002080025.1 of Modiolus philippinarum. NCBI lineage: Eukaryota > Metazoa > Mollusca > Bivalvia > Mytilida > Modiolidae > Modiolus > Modiolus philippinarum. Next base: position 13,266 of record MJUU01027768.1, read on the forward strand.
ACCTTGCAATTGTTCTCTGAACAATTGTCGTTTTAATTCTACCAATAATTCTTGTCCCAGTTGGATGAAAGAAATGATTTCAAACTTTGTACACAGTTAAACCACAATCTGAAGTTATTCACAATACGTTTAAAATTTTCAAACTGGCCACCATTTCCAATATTTCCAAGACGACGCCAAAATACGTCAGGATTTCAACTTTGTCTGATTTAAACGAGAATTGATTTCATGTAGATTTCGAGGTTGCGAATAAGATTGAATGATCGAATAAGTTGTCTGGGGTGACATGTGTAATTGCTCTCGATTGCAAATCTGGTAACACTTATTGTTTTTCCGTGTTAATTCTTATTTTGAATATTTCTTCCGTTTTCCACCGTCCCAAATTTGTCTGCCTCGTTCGGGCACAAGTGATTCAAATTTCATGAACCTTTATAAGATGGTAGATTTTCTTTGGTCTTGGAATTTTCAAAATGTCTGCCGTTGACATTGAATTGGACAAAAGTACCCGAAAATCATTCCATTTTTATCTGGCTAATTTTAAGAAATGGTAAGAGCTAGAGTATTGAAACTTGATGGGAACTTGGAATACGTTTAAAATTATAAATATTGTACACAGAATTTTCAAAATGGCAACCGTTACCAAGGAATCGAAGAAAAAAAAGCAGAAAGTCAAAAGTGTACGGAAACGGATGAAATTTTACAGGGAGGTTGCCTAACATTAGTAGAATTGGTTTCTGGTCTCAAAGACTTCCAAGTGGCGACTGTTTCCATGAAAACGGGCAAAAAGGCGGAAAAATCAAAAGTTCTCAGAATTTGAACACGTTTATAATTTTACATATTCTACTCAGAATATTCAAAATGGCGACCGTTACCAAGGAAACAAAAAAGGCGGAAAGTCAAAAGTGTGCGGAAACGGATGAAATTTTACAGGGAGGTTGCCTAATATGTGTAGAATTGGTTTCTGGTCTCCAAGACTTCCAAGTGGCGACTGCTGCCATGGAATTCGGATAAATCAAACGTTCTCAGAATTTGATGAAAATTTACATAAAGCTTGAATAGAATGTGCTAATCTCATCTTAAGCAGTTGATTCCTGATATGGAAGTTCGTTTCGGAGACCTTTTGTATTTGTATCGAAATCCAAAATTTTAATACTAGTTATAAGAAATGATTGGAAATGGAGTAAACGCAGATGAGAGAAAGTCTCTACAAATTTATAGTCTACAAAGCAACAGAACCACACTTTTCATTTGAAGTAAAAATGAGGTCTTCAACAATGAGCTTTGCTCATACCTCGTATTAAGGTAAGACGAGCTCTAGCACCGGTTTGAGCAGAATTCATTGCTAGATGTCGAGCAACGCTACGTCCATGTTTCTTTACCCATGGATGCCAACAAACATAAAATTAACTGGCAATTATCATTCTTACAATCACAGTCATCCGTTGCCCTGCAAAAGACTAATAGATTTAAACAACCACAGGGTAAGTAAAAAAAAACTTGGCATAATAAAATCATGAGATGTTGGCACAATAAACAGGTGTTCAGAATAGTAATTTGAAATAACAAAAAATAAAATTCCCCAAATTTGAAAGTATGAGAATGCATTCATACGAGAAATTTTCTCAAGACCAAGTACACCATAACTGAAATGTATATAGAGCATACAATTCTCGAACGGGGAATCTTTTTTACGGACTTCACACTGCCTTCTTCATTGGTGTAACGTTTGTCCAATCAGTTGGCCTAACGTTTGTCCAATCAGCTTCGCGGACACCAGCGATCCTTCATGGGAGACACCAATGCCTAGATGGTCCTTTTGGTCTTTGAATTTTCAAAATCACCGCCGTTGCCATTTTGAGGCTGGAAAATCAAAAATGCTAAGAATTGGATGAAATTTTACAGGAAGGTTGCCAAACATGTGTAGAATCGATTTCTTGTCTCCAAGGCTTTAAAATAACGCTGTTACCATGGACATAGAAAACAAGGTAAAATCACGAGTGCTCAGAATTGGATGAAATTTTAGAGAAAGGTTGTAAAGAATGTGCCGATCTCGTCGTTAGCATTTGATCTCTGTTATTGGGATTCGTTTGGAAGATTTCTTGTGTTTGCATACAAGCACATTTTATACTAATACAGAGATTAATAAGTTGTTTGGTTCGATGATTTATATGAAAATAAAATAATATACAATTACGGCCCTCGGAAGAGACGCTGTCAACTGCACTGAAGTTATTTCCCTCAGGCTAAAGCCCTCGGGAAATAACCTTAGTGCAATTGACAGTAGGGGATATTCGCCAATTTCATGGGCCGTAAATGTTTTATTATACCGAACAAACACTGGAAATATTATTGCATTTCTTTAATTTTAAGCAAAATATTTTTACCATTAACTTTCATATCTTAAATTGTACCCATATAAGATTTTTAGTGGACAGGGCAAAGTTAAAGGGTTATTCAACAGACGTCGTAACTTTTGGGGGTTATTCAGAGGTAAATAGTAGAATAAAAAAAATTGGTATATCTTTCACTCGTGTAGGAACTAGTATAATTACCGCCATATTTTGTGCAGATTGGTCATAATTGGTAATTTTTGGTGGTATTACCATTACTAGTGTCATTGATGGTGTTAGCATGCAGGCATAGTTATATACCCCCGCTTGAAAAGTGGCGGGTATATAGTGATGGGGTTGTCCGTCCGTCCTTCTGTCCGTCTTTCCGTCCGTTCGTAACACATGAGAGTACCCATCTCTTATCCGCTACTCCTCCTGAACCACTGAATAGATTTTCATAAAACTTTACACATGTCTTTGTGACATATTGCAGCTGTGCATCTCCTATTTCAGAATTTGATTTGATTGATTTTCGGGGTTTCCGATATCAAAACATGGACTTGGCCATTACATTACAAGTGGGTTGCCATCTCTTATCCGCTACTCCTGCTGAACCAGTGAATAGATTTTCATGAAACTTTAACACAGTCTTTGTGACATAATGTACATGTGAACTTACTATTAAAGAATTGGATTTGATTGATTTTTGGGGTTTCACGTAGCAAAACATGGACTACGTCATGACATTAGATGTGGGTACCGATCTCTTATCCGCTACTCCTCCTGAACCCCTGAATAGATTCTCATGAAACTTTAATAAAGTATTTGTGTATAGATGTGCCATATTTATTTAAGAATTTGATTTGATTGATTTTTTTACCAAAGAAAAACATGTACTAGGCCATTATCAGTTGGTACCCATCTCTTTATCTGCTACTCATCCTGAAACACTCACAAGTTTTTCATGAAAGTTTAACAAGGTCTTTGTGAAATTATGCACCTTCTATTTCAAAATTTGATTTGATTAATTTTTAGTCTTTGAAATTAGTGGAGAAGTGGGGGTATCTATCAGTGAGTTTTTATAGTTTAAAACAGCTACAGTTGATTACAAGAATGGTTTCAAGAAAACCACAGAATTGATACAAAAAGTACTAGATATAATATTCGGAACAGATTTCCTGTATAAATAAAAGGGTATGAATGCCCTTTATCGTTAACCTTGAAACGGCTTCTTTCTGCTACCTTTATTTATTTTTGACACGTGTATCAACAAAATATTTTTTTTCAAAATAAACATTATTTTTTGGGGGCAGGAAGCCTCCTTCAGAAATTTTTTTTTCATCATTTTGGCAGCCAAAATATTTTTTTCATCATTTTGGCAGCCAAAATATTTTTTCATCATTTTGGCAGCCAAAATATTTTTTTCACACAAAATCAGCTCCAAAATATCTTTTTAGAAAAAAACATAGCCCCCCTTTCAAGTTAAATTGTCGGTCCATAATTGGTCAAATTTTTACTGTTTATTGCCAAAAATACTAGGGTGATTGGTGAAGGGCTCAAAATGTCTTCCCGTTAACGTCATATGACTGAAAGTTTTATCCTTAACCGTCCAAAGAGTAATCCCATTCATACCCTCAAGTAAGAGATAAAGACATGACTTTTTTTTCTCCCATGGTAAGAGGATATGTCTAAATACAGAGCCAATGTGGTATTTCATTGGTTACAAAAGCTGTCTTAATGAAGACTGATTTGAATGGGATATCGGTTTCCCGGATGACAACAGATCTTTCCCTCTAAAGCTTAATTGTTGTTTCCTCTACCGGATTTGACTTTACTACCGGATTTGACATGTTCAACACGGCGGGTGTCTTATTAGAAGCAGGAGATGCTAACTCTACCGGTGCACCTGATCTCACCCGTGGTTTTTTATTGGGTCCGTGTTGTTCATCTTTGTGTGTGTGTGTGTGTATCTTCATTTTTTTCTGTGCCGTACTCATGTTGTGTCTCTGTTTCTTTTTTGTTTCCGATGTTGCCATTGTCCTTGGATTATTCGTTTGGATTGACGGTTCGGTTCCCACTTACTTGAACGTTATATTGTATATATGACGTATTGAAAATTTCAACACTTGGGAAATAGCGGTAGATTTTCCAAAATAGTAATACACAAATGTTATTTCGAATATTATAATTATGAAATCTAACAAGAATAAACAGTATAACATAAACAATATCAAATACGGAAATTTACAAAATTTTCGAACTGTCCATTCAAATAACAAAATCTTTCTTTAAACACAAATCGAACAATAGGTTCTCCAATGACATTTAAAGTACATAATCCTATAAAATTGTTCATTATATAGAGTTGAATATTTTCTCTAATCGACGTTACTGAATTACATTAAAAAGCAAAACCGGATAAATTCAGAATGTTTGAGCAACCTGGAGATGGTATGTTGTCTCCTTGACATTTACACAATTTCCTTTCTTTTTCATAAAAAAAAGTAATTAAAAAGACGATTAAAGAAAATGTCCAAAAATAAATTCCAACATGACATACATACTAAGTTTCACAAAAAATTTTCAACATGACATACATACTAAGTTTCTGAATATTTCATTGGAACAGATTTGCTGTATTTACAGGGGTTGGACGGCTTACAAAGTGACTTATACGGTTTTATATGTTAAGGAATGAAATTATAGTAGTTAAGGTCAACCTTAATATTACTACGTTATACAATAAACCCTTTTTAATTTATACGCTGAAGACAATAGTTGTGTGGTTGTTTCGGTATATAGTGTACGATTACAGCCTTTGTATAGGTCAATATGATGTTATATCGGCCTGAGAGATGCATATGGACCGACAGCGAACATCATGTTGCAAAGGCTACAATTGTTATATTATTAATTGAATTAATGTATATTAATTAACATTACTTTAGTATTGAACATATATTCAATTTTACTATCCTTATTTTGATTTTTTTACAAGTTTTTTTAATATGTTCTTGAATACATTTCCTGCATTTCAAAAATTGTGATTTATACACACTTATTTTGGCCTGCTCATACTATGAAGTAGATACAACTAAGAAGATGAAGCAAACAAAGAACTTAATTCTTGTTAAGATCTTTTCTCACTAACATGGCGGTTAATCAGTGATATATTTTAAATAAAATAAAATTTACATTTCGTTTTAATATGCCTCAATCAAATTCTCCTATCAAATTTTACATTTGTATTGATTATAATACAACAACGGAAACTCTAAATGATCTTTTTTAATGAGAGGAACAAGAATTACATTTGAGCTATTTTCAGTAACCGTGCAAGATCACCCATGCAATATGCCAGTTCTGTACAACCTCACATAATATAGGGGTCATGTGCTGGAATTTCCTGTTTTTTTTTAGTGTTCGTATTTTCTATCTTAGTTCAAGACTTTAATGTCTTATATTCACACTATTATAAATTCAAATTAAATAAAATTTCTGCTAAGATTTCCACAATTTTATACTACAGTCGGATGCATCAGCCTCGAAACAAGCGCTGACCCAAACTACCCTTTCACATAAATTTTCCAAGAACATAAAACAATTTCGATTTCACAACATATTGCCATTTATATCAGGTTACATGTTTTATTGTTTAATACAAACTTTGAAAAAAAATACGTATAAGAAAATTTATAATATTTTAAAATGTTCGTAAGTCGATACGTCAAGGTTACCCTTGACTTCTGAAAGACTTGCTGTTTGAAATACAGTAGAACTTCGATGGGTCGAACTGCAATAACTCGAACACCATGTATGCCTCGAACCCTTTTTGTGGTCCCTTTGTTCAAGTTTAAACATATTTCGACCTCGATATCTCGAACAACCCTTTCTCTCGTATCTTAGTAATGAAAAGGTGTTGGTGAAGACAAAATAAACAAGAAAATACAATGAAATTTATAAGTCTAATAAGAAATATTGTAATATTGGACAATGTGTTAACATAAGTATGTCACTTATCGATGATGTAATAAGGCTTGTAAAATATATTCGAAAAACCATTAAATCCAAAACCACAGTGATACCGAGCTGCATATCGTAGACTTTATAACTTATTTACTCGATTCTTGCGTATGTTTGTTTTTAAAATAAACTAGACTGATTGTACTTGTGAACATTCTGTCATAATTCAATAAATGACTGAAGAACAGTAACCAAATATAATTAGTTTATGTAAATATCTGATCGTTGATGAAGGCTTTCAATTAAAGTAAAAAAAACTGTTTAACATCTTTGAACAAAAAAGCTGGTAACGTTTTAGTTCACATGTTTTTGCAGGCTTCTATTTCGTTTTTTAAATTTTTGTTTAGACAATTTTCAGTTGAGAAGAAAAACAAACTGATCGACCAATATCCGACCAGTGCAACTGATCTCACACATGGTTTTAAAGTGGGTCTGTGTTGCCATTTGTATATGTGTCTACATTTTTATTTTCTGTGCCATGCTTGCTTGTGTGTTGTCTTTGTATCTTGAGGCTTGCTTAGGGGGGTTCCTGATATCAAATATCCCAGTAAGTCTGCACGAAAATATCCCTTTGAATATTAAAGATATCCCATTAATTATTGAAATATCCCATTTTCCACAGTAAAAATATCCCATATCCCAGTACTTTTTGTCTCAAATATCCCATAACCCATAAACTAAAGTGGTAAATATCCCGTATCACAATATACCCTGAACAAGCCTCTATCTTGGTGTTTCCGATGTTGCCATTGTGTATTTGAATTGTTCTTTTTTCGACTGGCGGTTTGGTTCTCACTTACTTTGTGACCAAAAAAAATCACACAAAAATTAAATCCATAGAAACACAAGAATAGCACAACTTACTTGTGAAAGTGAAAATTTAGCACAAAACACCTCGTACATCATGCTACTGCTCATTATCATGAAAGTGCGAAAGGGAAAAACGGTTGACTTGCATTCCCTGCGAAATTGACTTGTGTGTTTCAGATGTATTATGGGAAAACAAAAAACGATTTAGACGAAAAATGTGACATTTAGGTTAAACATACATTTTTTTCTAACAGAAATTAGTATTTAACGTTGAAATATGTTATAAGCATTATCATGACTACTAAATACCTTTATATTAGAATAATTTCAAATTTTACAAATTTTAAAGGCAATTTAGCTACCTAAGATTTTATGTAATAATTTCATTATTAAAACATCTGTTCTTTTTACAAAATATGTCTTGCGCATTTAGCAACTTAGGTACATCGTTGTCACTCCGCATAATATCGTTACAACTGAAAATTCCTGTAAATGCGAAAGGGTTCTGTCTTGAGAGCGAAAGTTAACTCGCACGATGGCTACAGTTTTCTTGCATGAAAAGTCAAGAGGAGCGATAGTTTACTATGATGAATTTTCAAAATAGTGCGATCGGACATAAAACTTCGTATTTCGTTTGCTAATCACAACCAAACGGCTACTTTAATATTCGATTTGTGAAAAGAATACTACAATAATGTAAATAAATGCTCAATATTGTGCAAACAAAGAGCTTAATGAACGATTGATGCTTGAAATGTAATTTATATGCTATAGTTTATTGTGTAGTGGGCTAAAGTTGACTCTGATTAATGCTATAGTTGGTTATTGTACTCCCCAAAATTATCATAATTTACTTGGGTGTTCACAAAACAAATGAAAATGATATCAATAAAAGTAACAGCTTTTTAAATGTAGGAAAACAAATGCGTATTTTGAAAATATTAAACGATTCCAAACGGTTTACAAATGAAACATTTTTATCCTTCGAGTTTTAAATGATGGACCGGACTCAGATTTGTCTATTACCGCCAATTTCTACAACTTATAAAATACTAAGAAGTTACAATCATTTTGAATACATAAAAAAATGTTTACACTCTCAAATGTAAACTCACATAACATGTCAGTCACATAAGGAAAAGTGAGTGTGGTATTCAAAAGAACTAATTCCAATTTAAATTTGCAATTCCAGTTATTGCAAATCTTTGTACAACCATTTTTGACAGCTACCATGCGTATTGAAAAATTTCATGAGACTTGCGAAATTCAAATTAGTTAGTTGATAACACAATACTGAAGTTGCTGTTATTTTTTTCTGCATATATGCGAACCTCGACAACCTATTTCTCATCAGTGCAGATCAAACTAAATCATTTGGAAGTCCTTGAATCGAAAAACGTGTAAAAGCTTGTAGAGAACAAGTAACCAAAAGGATCTAAATAGAAAATCAAGAAATTCAGACAAAATACGGGACTTTTGAGATAGGAACTCTCGTGCAATTGAGGGCGAAACCTATCACCTCGGATACCAGTCAGAAGGAATACTGGAATTCTAAACCCATTGAAGTAAATATATACCACATAAAAAAACTATTTATGAAATTTAAGTGCATTTATAATTTTTTCTATATGACAATTTTTTAACTAAGGGACTAACCATTTAACTTGAAAGGGGGGGGGGGG
>MJUU01027768.1:22380-33579 GCA_002080025.1 Modiolus philippinarum
AAAAATTAACTATAAGCGCTACAAATCGATTAAAAATAAATCACCCTTAGCTCAACAGTTTTTCATTAATTACTGATACCCTCTCAATGTGTTGGTGTATTGATTTTTTACGTATAAAAATAGAGCTATTTCTGGGTGAAAGACGACTCAAATGTCCCGTATTGACATGTTAATACACTTTAACACTATTGCGATTAAAGAAGCATAGAATTTTGGTAATCATATTAGAAAATGCATTTTCCCATTGGATTTCNGCTGTATTTATATCCTTTATGAATAAGTTATAAGTTTTGAAGGACAATTTTTGAATTTATGCGCTTTGTAAATGATATTGCCATAGAAGTTTGGATGTGAAATGCCCTGATGTATAAGAGCCCTGCATGTAGAACCAAATTTTCTTAATAAGTCAATGTATCTATAATAAAATTTAGAGAATGTTTTTATCAATTTATGATATCTAAACCCTTGATGCAGAAGTTTTTCGGTGAGACAAAGATTTCGGTCGTTGAAGTCAGAAACATCACTACATACTCGTGCATATCGAACAAGTTGTGATATGTTGACCCCGTAAGAAGGGGTTAACGGAACATCGCCGTCGAGATGGGGAAAATTGACTATAGGGAAGGAGAAATCATCCCTTTTAATGTTATATTATGTTCCCACTTGCAGCCATCTTAGATAAGGTGCTAACCTGAAATGCAACTCTTTTGCAAGAGACCATGCAAGGACTATTGCTGCCAAGTTTGATTTTAATTGGCTGAATAGTTTCAGAGGAGAATATATCCGAATGTGTTTACTCATAAGGTCAAATGTTTAACTGTTTCTGACTGGCGGCAAACTTGGATAAGATTAGGAGTAGACAACCTATGAATTATAGTGGCTAAGTTTGGTTCCAATTGACTAGGTAGTTTCAGAGATCTCTAAAGAATCCAAAGTTAAAAAATACAATAAAGGGCTACGCCGAGCACAGCATGATACGACCGCTGCATGTCGTCAACTGAAATTTGAAAAAAGTGTAATTCAAAGTGAGTATGGACATACGAAAGAGCTTGACACAATAATTAGATGGACACAATAAGGAGATTGACCCAGTAATTAGCTGGATACAAACTAGGGAAAATAAAAATTAGCCCTTATGACTCCTTATGATTCCTCTTTGACCCTTTATAGCTCGGAATTGGTAAGAACTATCCCGATCCATTGACATACTGATGAAAGCTTATATCAAGAGGAATCAAAAGAAAAAAATCCTATCAAAATGCGATGAAAAATAAAAATTTTAGGTAATCTGCAAATTTGCAGTTTTGGCCCCTGTGAACCCTTATAGCACAGAAACGGTAAGAGCTACGCCAAATCAGTTGACACACTACTGAAAGTTTGTATCAAGAGGAATCCAAAGAAAAAAATCCCATCAAAATGCGATGAAAAGTAAAAATTTTAGGTAATCTTCAAATTTGCAGTTTTGGCCCCTGTGAACCCTTATAGCACAGAAACGGTAAGAGCTTCGCCAAATCAATTGACACACTACTGAAAGCTTGAATCAAGAGGAATCCAAAGAAAAAATCCCAACGAAATCCGATGAAAAATAAAAATTTCAGGCAATCTGCAAATTTGCAGTTGTGGCCCCTTTGAACCTTTATAGCTCGGAAACGGTAAGAGCTTCGCCAAATCCGTTTCATATTGCTGACAGCTTACATCAAGAGGAATCCAAAGAAAAAAATCCCATCGGAATCCGATGAAAAATAAAAATTTTAGGTTTTTTGTAAATTTACGATTTTGGCCCCCTTCGGCACCTCATAGCACGGAAACGGTAAGAGCTACGCAAAATCCGTTGCATATTACTGAAAGAGGAATCCAAAGAAAAAAATCCCATCGAAATCCGATGAAAAATAAAAATTTTAGGTTATCTGTAAATTTATGATTTTGGCCCTTTCGGCCCTTCATAGCTGGGTAAGGAAACAAGTTACCAAAAATCTAATAGTAGAGCGCTATGATAATTTTTCATAAGAAATCCTTTGGAAAAAATTTCATCAAAATCGGACTAAAAATAAAAAAATGAAATTTTTGAAATTCGCCCTTTTTGGGCCCCATTTATCTCGTGAACGGTACATGCCACGTGCAATCCGTTGGCATTGTCCAGATTGGAAATTTTCTAGGGAGTTTACTGAAAGAAACCCCATCAAAATCCGATAAATAATAAGGATTCTGCAGTCAAATATGTGAAAACAACCAATTTAACCTCTTTGGGTCCCTTTTACTAGAATGGACGGGGGTCCGGAACATAAAATTATTGCCTGGGCTAAAGCATATGCCAAGAAACATCATGCTAAAATTTGAAAATGATCCGTTCAATGGAACCAAAGTTATGCTGTCCACAGACACAAAAATACCCAATTTTACCCCTTTTGGCCCCTTTCTCTGAAACGGGTGGGGCCACAAACCCTAAATTAAAAACCAGGATTGCCCCACAGGTGCTTGAGGACAGGACCCTGTATTGGGCCCTATGGTCCCTCCCCCTTTTTATAATATTTACTCCATATATCTATGTCGAAATGTACATTGATAGTAAAATAGGAAATTGACGATAGATATATGTTATATTAGTACAAAATAGCAAAAGTAAATTGCCAATATTGAAAAATGGAGTAAATATTATAAAAAGGGGGAGGGACCATAGGGGCCCAATACAGGGTCCTGTCCTCAAGCACCTGTGGATTGCCCTTATACCAAGAAACCACATACTGAAATTTGAAGATGATCCGTCCACTAGAAACAAAGTTATGCTGGCCACAAATGCCGATGCCGACGCCTGTGTCATACCATAATACGACCGCAAAATTTTTGCGGTCGTACAAAAATGGCACTGGATACGGTTACACAGATATGTAACAATAACGGAAAATTATTGTTACACAAAAGATTAATATTCGGAGTACATTGCCGAGTACGGGACCGATATTTTCCGTGTGTAACAATAATGTTAAAATTATTGTTTCACATCTTATTGTTACACAGATTAAAAATTTCGCATCTAAGGGTACTGTTGAGAATTTAACAGATACTAATTATAAACCGTAAGATTTTTGAAATTTTAAAATAAAACCAAATATGTTCATTATATTGAAACTCAAATAAAAAATAGTAATATTATTCTGCCTTGAAGGCTTATACAACATAATGTAAGATGAATCCATGAATTTTCACCGGCTTATTTTCTGATCGGATTCATTGGCATTCGTGATTGAGGACTTGTTGCAAGTGTTTGTGATTTCTGCGTCCAAATTTCGTCCAAATGTATAGACGGAAGTTCAAAGAGAATAGTCGTAGAATCATATACAGAGTGTTCAGTGCATTATAACTGCATTCATGAAATCCGAAGGCGCTCGACCTAACCAAAGTACGTATATGTCAAAGTATATTTGATCCATAAAATATTTGTTGTATTCAGCAATGCATGTGTCACATTAAGAGAAACAATTGCTGAAAAAAGGAACATGCAGAATGGACATATGAGGTGTGCAACACAGGTGTGCACATCTCTCCATCCATCATTTGCGATGGGTGCATGTATCGAATGAAAACATAAAAAATGTGCCGTTTTAAAAGCTGCGCCGAAATTGCGCTATTGGTTTTCCAGCGAATGCCGTAGAAAATAAATGAACAAAGTATTTTCATGTGTATTTTGTATTACAACACTTTCCTTATTGAAATATTAAAATAAAAAGTATTTTCACCACTATTTATATTTGAGAATATCCATTTCTAATTTCATATTCCACAATATATTCTTGAATAAACGAAATCGTTTGTGTAACAGTAATGTGTAACAATAACATGGACATTTATTGTTACACACATGAAACATCAGTTCCGTATCCGGCAATGTACTCCGAATATTATTTTTTTGTTAATTTTCAGTTATTGTTACATATCTGTGTAACCGTATCCAGTGCCTACAAAAATACCGAAGATGCATAGTAAACAGTAAATTTAGTTGTGCTGTACACGTGTTTCAAGGAGTAACCTCTCATCGGCAGCATTAAAATTAAATAATATGGAAAGCTATGATCCAAAAAGCCCCTTAAAACTATGCTTCCAACTATCGGCAATTTTTGGTGGGGTCTAAACATGAAAAAACAGCTTTAATGGACAGGACCATCCAAGGACTATATACTGTGAAAGTACTTTTTTTCGTTGGGTTCCAATTTTCATAGATTTCGTGGTTTGCTGAAACCACGAAATTTAATTCCCAATGAAATGTATTTTTTCCATAGAGTTTTAATGCATAGAATTCGAAACCAAGAATTTAAGTACCCACGAACTGGCGATATTTATGAAATCCACGAAAATTTATGTCCACGAATAAAAGTGCTTCCACAGTATATTGTGGCTAAGTTTGGTTCCAATAGGCTCAGCAGTTTCAGAGGATATCTCTAAATATGTTTTCCCATAGGGTCTAAGTACCTGAAACAACTTTTTTTAATTAGACCATCAAAGACTATTGTAGCGAAGTTTGGTTCAAACTGGCTAAGCAGTTCCACAGGAGAAGATTCCAGACACTGAATGTATTTTCCCATAGGGTTCAATGTTAACACTATGTTTCCTGCTGTTGGACGTTTTGGATGAGATGTGAACCTGAAAAAACAACTTCTCTGAGGGAGGGCACCTAAGGACTATTGTGGCCAAGTTTGGTTCTGACTGGCCAAGTTGTTTCAGAAGAGAAGATCTGTATATGTATTTTCTACAGGGTACAATGTTAAAACTTTATTTTCCCTTGGCAACCATCTTGGATAACGTGCAAACCAAAAAAAAAAAAAAAAGAAAAAAAAAAGTATTTTTGTAGGGGACCGCCAAAGGACCATTGTGTCAAACTTTGGTTTAAGTTGGCCATGTAGTGTGTGAGTAGAAGTTCTTAAAAGATAAGTTTACTACTAAAGCAAATGAAGCCAAATTTTACATAAATAACAAAATACCTAAGTCACTGTAAATTTAGTTTCTGCATATGCGCATGTCGCCAACTTATGTCTCTTCAGTGCAGATCAAATCAAAACATTTGGAAATCCATAATACAAAATATGTGTAAAAACTGAAAGAGAACAAATTACCGAACGGGTCTAAATAGTAAAGCCAAAATTAGCTAAGGACAGAGCTAAATTGGTCCCTTAATCAAATCCATACATAAATGATGTATGGAAAGTCATCAACAAAAATTGCCCATTTTGTTCAGATCTGACAATCATCATGGTCACCAGCACAGAACATAATTTTACATGGGACCTATATGGAAAATATATTTTGATCATTTTCTCTGAAATTAATCGAGCAAATAGAAGCAAACTACTGAAATGATGTATGGATGGTCTTTTATTAAATGAATTCCTCTAACCTCTCAGTAAATATTGCTACCAATAAGGAACAGTTTGACATTGGACCCTATAGGAAAATAAATTATTTGATTATTTCTTATGAAAATACATAAGAAATCGAATCAAACTTTAACAAGAAGGTTCTTTACAAAGACTGTTGTTTTTTTTAATTTGATAACAAACAGGTCCACCACCTCGATCATAGTTTAACATTGGATCTTATATTGAAAGCATTTTTTGATAATTATGGAACTATGGAATACAATTTATCAAGTCATTATATATCTAATTTTAAGTAGTTATTTAAGCATCTATATAAGCATTGCTTTGAAGCATTCTGCAAGATGTGCAATACAGGCTTGGCCTCTTAAGCATTTAGTTTTATAAACAACCACCACTAGGGAATGAGTGAACAAACTAGAGGCTTCTGGGAGCTTGTAATTTTCTGGTTTTATGTCGTCAGGATTTAGAAAACATTTGGTTTTGGCAGAAATCTTTGCTGTTAGGTAGACTCATTCTTCAGTTGGAACCCAACCGAGGTTTGGGTCCAACTGAGGAAGAACTTTCCAAACATTTTATGTTGAACTAGAGTATGTCCAAACTGGTGTTGTCGTGAGGCCCTACAGTTTCAATCCTTATACTCTTGGGAAAAGTAAAATTGAGATAAGTGTGGATACAAATTCTGTTTGACACACTAATGTGTTGATACAGCTATTAACTGGACACAGTGATTTCTTGAAGTTTTACCAAACCATATCATTTCTTATCATCAGACTAAGTATCAAATAATCCCTACTGATACATGTAAAGAAATATTTAACAAATATTTGGTTTACAGTTCCGGTAAAAACCAAGGTATCAGTAAACAGGAAGTAGTTGAGCGACAAACCTGAAAATGGCTTACACTGTACAACTCATCATTTCCAAGCTTCAGACCAAATTTCAAACAAGTGTGGATTGTATTGCAAGGCAATACCAAGTCCCCTAGTAGAGCAAGCGGTAGAGCAAGGCTTTATTACACTAGCAAAATTAGTAAAAAAAAGTTTTCTGAGTCAAAGGCCCATAACTCCGTCAAAAGTCAGTTTACGGCAACTTAACTCTTTCTAGATCGCCATTAAGGTAGACTCATATATCAAATATAAGATACAATACCAGCAATGATTCAGAAAAAAAGTGGGGAAAACTGATTTTTTACCAAAATTTTCTAAGTCAAAGGCCTAAAACTCCAAAAAAAAAAAATCAGTGGACTAGAACCAGACTTAAACCTTTTCTGTAACTAACTGAGGTACACTCACATACCAAATATTACATCAATCCCTGCAACAGTTAAAAAATAAAGGGCTACGCCGAGCGCTGCATGATACGACCGGCGCATGTGGAATACTGAAATTTGAACAAGTGTAATTCAAAATGAATGAGGACACAGTAAAAAGCTTGATACAGTAATTAAATGGACACAATAAAGAGCTTGAATTAGTTGAAATTTTGGCCCCTTTGGTCCCTTTAGATCGGAAACGGTAAAAGCTATGCCAAATTTGTTGACTTACTACTGAAAGCTTATATCAAGAAGAATCCAAAGAAAAAATTCTGATGGAAATCCAATGAATAATGATTTCAAATATTTCGAAAAATTACAATTTTGGCCCCTTTGATCCCTTGTATCTCAAAAACGGTAAGAGCTACACAAAATCCGCTGACAGACCACTGACAGCTTACATCAAGAGGAATCCAAAGAAAAAAATCCTATTGAAATCCGATGGAAAATAAAGATTTCACATATTTTGAAAATTTGCAATTTTGGCCCCTTTGACCCTTTGTAGTTCGGAAACGGTAAGAGCTACGCAAAATCTGTTGACATTCTACTGAAAGCTCATATCAAGAGGAATTCAAAGAAAAAAATCACATCCCAACAAGCCGATGAAAAATAAAGATTTCACATATTTCGAAAATTTGTAATTTTGGCCCCTTTGACCCCATGTAGCTCGGAAACGGTAAGAGCTACGAAAAATCCGTTGACATACTATTGAAAGCTTATATTAAGAGGAATTCAAAGAAAAAATTCCATCAAAATCCAATGAAAAATAAAAATTTTAGGTAATCCGCAAATTTGCAATTTTGGCCCCGTTCGGCCCCTCATAGCTGGGAAAGGAAACAAGTTACCAAAAAAATATAATAGTTGAGCGCTATATTAATTTTTCATAAGAAATCTAATGAAAAAACTGCATCAAAATTGGACAAAAAATGAAAAAAATAGATTTTTGAGATTTCCCCCTTTAGGGACTCATTAACGGTACATGTGACATGAAATCCATTGACATACATCCGATTGGAAATTTCCTTAGGATCACACTGAAAGAAACCCCATAAAAATAATAAATATTCTACAGCCCAATATATGAAAACACCTAATTTGGCCCTTTTTGGCCCTTTTAAAAAAACGGGCAGGGCCACAATACCTGAAACCAATCCGAACCTTCCTTTTGTGACAAGGAACATTATGTTAAAATTTCATAAGGATTGATCAACTAAAACTGAAGTAATCGCACGGAAACGAAGAGTCTACAGACGCCGACTATACTGACGCCGCCGCCAGTATCATACAAATATACGACCTAAAAAAATATTTTGCGGTCATATAAAAATGTGTGGAAAACTGATATTTTACTAAATATTTTCTGAGTCAAATGCCCATAACTCTGCCAAAAATAAGTGGACCAAAACCGAACTTAAACTTGTTCTGTAACTGATTGACCAAATACTAGATCAATATCTACAATGGTTTAGAAAACTAGAGGCTCTCAAGATCCTGTATAGCTCACCTGGTCTATGACTGGCATAAACTGCAGCCCAAATTAACCCAATGTTAAAGTGTCTCATTTTCTACAAGTTTCAAAGGAGAAAATCTTTGAACGTGTTTTCCCATAGGGTCCAATGTTAAACAACGGTCCCTGCTGGTGACCATCTTGGAAGAGGTGCAGACTTGTCAGACACAATTTTTTAAGAAGACCATAAAAGGCCTATTGTGACCAAATTGTGATTCCATCTGACCAAGTAGTTTCAGAGAAGAATGTCTTTGAATGTGTTTTTTCCGTAGGGTCCAATGTCAAATTATGTCCCCCGCTGGCAGCCATCTTGGAATACATGTGGACTTACCAGAAACATTCTTCGATAGGTACAGAGAATGGACAGTTGTCACCCAGTATAATTCCAATTGGGCAAGTAAATTCAGCAGTTTCCATGGTAATTTAAAGCCATATTATCCATTACAACCCATTTCAGACCATCATTCAAACAAAAATTTGGGCAGGGGTTCCACTTATAATTCAGATAATACATATTGCTGAAATCAAAACATTCAAAGTCCCCCTTTCCAAAAAAAAATTTTGGCAGGGGTTCCCCTTTATAATCTAGTTTAAACATATTTCTTATATTGTGAAGAAACACATAGCTACATCAATATCTATTTGGAAACCAAATTTCATTGAAATTGGACAATGTTGAATTTTCCCGCCTATTTTGGCGGCCATTTTGAAAATGGCGTCCAACGAAAAATTTTCAACATCAGTTTTTGAAGTCGAAACATCAATATCTATTTGGAAATCAAATTTCATTGAAATCGGACAATGTTGAATTTTCCCGCCTTTTAAGGCGGCCGTTTTGAAAATGGCATTCAACGAACAATTTTTAACATTGGTTTTGAAGTCGCAACATCAATACCTATTTGGAAACCAAATTTCATTGAAATCGGACAACGTTGAATTTTCCCACCTTTCATGGTGGCCATTTTGAAAATGGCGGTCAACAAAAAATTTTCAACACTGGTTTTGAAGTCGCAACATCAGTATCTATTTGGAAACCAAATTACATTGAAATCGAACAATGTTGAATTTTCCCGCCTTATTTTGGCGGCCATTTTGAATATGGCAGTCATCTAACAATTTTCAACACCACTTTTGAAGTCACAACAGCATGGCAAACATTTTATCAATTTACACTTAACCTTCATCTTCTATAGTTTTGGAAATAAAAGACGAAAAATCTGAAAATTATGAAAATTCTGTGAAAAAAGGGCAATAACTCCTACAAGGGTTTTTGGATTTTCTCCAAATTTCAGGGTATGTAGATCTTGATATGCTGAACATTTTTGCAGTTGAGTTGACCTCTATCAGCTATAGTTTCTTTGAAAAAAAATAAAAACATTAAAATTTTGAAAAATTTCCGGAAAAAGGCCAATATCTCCAAAACTGGTAATCAGATTTTCTTCAGAATTCAAGGGGGGGTAGATCTTACCATGCTGATCACTTTTACCCCGTCAGATTTTTGATATCTATAACGGTTTTCGAGTTATTTGCCAAAAACAACAATTTTCCCCTATGTGCTATTTTTAGTAACGGCAGCCATGTTGTATGGTCCTCGGACTAATCTAACACAATTTTGAATCTAGATACCCTGGTAATGATTCAGACCAAGTTTGATTAAAATTGGCCTAGTGGTTTCAGAGGAGAAGATTTGTGAAAAAGTTTACAACGGACGGACGGACGCCAGACACATACGGACGCCAAGTGATAGCAATAGCTCTCATGGCCTTTTAGGCCAGGTGAGCTAAAAAGTGTGGAAAACTGATAGTTTACTAAAATTTTCTAAGTCAAAGGCCCATAACTCTGTCAAAATCAATGGACCGCAACCAAGCTTAAACCTGTTCTGTAACTTATTGAGGTAGACTTACATACCAAGTATTAGATCAATACCTGCAACAGTTTAGAAAAAAAATGCGGAAAAATTATATTTTACTAAAATTTTCTAAGTCAAAGGCCCATAAACCTGTCAAAAATCAGTGGACTAGAACCAAACTTAAACTTGTTCTGGAACTCATTGAGGTACCTGATATTAGGTCAATACCTGCAATGGTTTAGAAAAAAAATGCGGAAAACTGATGCGGGACTGACTGACAGACGGACAGACAGTGCAAACCTAAAGTCCCCTTTGGCTATTGTCAGTAGGGGACTAATAATTCCAAATGATACAAGTCAAGAAATCTTTGACAAAAATTTGGGTTAATATTTACAACTTAAAGTATCGGCAAACAGGAAGTAGTCAAGTGACAAACCTGATGATCTCTTACACAATACAACTCGTTAATTTCAAACTTCAGATAAATTTCAAATAATTTTTTCTAGTACAAAGAGAGAAACATATGACAAAAATTCACTCCTGTACAAGCCAAGAAATTTGTGACGAAAATTCGGTTTATGGTTTAACAAGAGGCTCTCAAGAGCCTGTATCGCTCACCTGGTCCTTGATTAACATAGACATTTTATGTTAAAGAGCCAATATACATGTATATAAATAAACTATAGTTCCAATATGCCCAATAAGTTTAAGGGGAGAAGACCGACGAGAGTGTTCCTCATGGGGTCCAATGTTAAACTATGTTCCCTGCAGGCAGCCATCTTGGATAAAGTGGGAACCTGAAAAAAAAATTTTCTTTTCAGGGGTCCACATAAAGACTATTGTGGCCAAGTTTGGTGCCAATTGGCTCAGTAGTTTCAGAGAAGAAGATCTTTGATTGTGTTTTCCCATAGGTCCAATATTAAAACTATGTTTCCCGACGGCAGCCATCTTGGATATCGCACAGACCTGAAAAACAATTTTTTGTAAGGGACCACCAAAGGACTATTGTGGCCAAGATTGGTGCCAATTGGCTCAGTAGTTTCAGAGAAGAAGATCTTTGAATGTGTTTTCCCATAGGGTCCAATGTTAAAACTATGTTTCCCGCTGGCGGCCATCTTGGATATCGCACAGACCTGAAAAACACCTTTTTTGTAAGGGACCA
>MJUU01027768.1:66197-77160 GCA_002080025.1 Modiolus philippinarum
AGAGCCTTGTCTCATTGATTAACCATGGTTCATCAAAAATGTTTTAACTTAATTGAAAACTAATTTATCCAGGCTAAATAATTTAGTTTCTGCGCAAAGGTCTAAGCAACTCCCAAGCGACCAAAATAAGGTAATAAATTAAAGGTTGCTACATACACACGTTATTACAGAATTAGGAATAAAGAGCAGATAACTCAAAACTATATCTGTAATAACACATGCATGTTATTTTTCTGTTATAACTCATACAGGTTAGGTATTTGACTGTGAATCCGAAATTAAAACCGGGTTTTCTAGTTACCTCCAACGTTGAATGTTACCTGGGACTAATATAACAAGTCCCAGGTGTTACATACGGTGCATATTAATTCCTGGACATGAACTCTTGTATGTTAATTGTTATGAATTTGAATCACTTTGAGGGCAATTCCGTTAGAAACTTGGGGTGTCCTTGTTTTCATAAAGTTGATATATTTAGTTTTCCATTGGATATTTGTTCTCTATCAACTCCGTTCATCAGTCGTGAACATATTGATAACATTAGGATGAAGAACAATAAACTTTAATTTCTCCTTAATTTTAAGTGATTTTGCCTGATGATTTATGTTTTACTTTCGCATATACACAATATGCATGCTGACCGGTCACTTTTATGCTGTTTAGAAGAATTTATATGTTTTCGGTTACCAAAGTTTATTATTATAATGCCACAACCATGGCGAATATATAATGTTTGTTTGTTAAATCAAACCTTTAGTTGAAAACGAGGTAGTTGAAAACGAGGTAATTTCCTTTCACTGTAAAGTTAAATACTGAAATAGCAAAAATATTTTATTTAATAGTGATGCCAAATATAGATTTATTATGTTGATTGATTATGTATTTTGACTTTTAATAAACTCATTAATAAGTCATTTTTCTTTGTCATTTAATACCATTAGACCACCAATGTTTTAGAAAACTTCCGTTTTTAATTGGCTTCTTTATGTACTAGTATGAGCTAAGTAGTCTATTTAATAGGAGTTTCCGCGAAACCAAATAGTGACGTCACAATATCTAATTTACAATGCAAATTAGCATTTTTGGTTGGCAAAGCCGAAGATTTATCACTATATAGCAATGGAACAGAATTTTCAATCTTTCATAACTTTTTTATTATATGCACGATTTTGGATCTGTAAAATGCATGTTAAACATTGAGATATTCATATTTTTTCTACCGATTTACTTTTTAATAAAAATAGACAAATATTTTTTCATGTGAATTTCAAAAATGTGAAAGTTACGAAAAATTATATGGTTTACAAAATACGCCAATTTCATATATATTAAAAATAAAAAGCTGAAAATTTTTACATCCTGTAAAAGTGTAAACATTCCATATTACGTCGTTTTCGAGATCCCTTCATTCCCGGAATGACGTAACATCTTTTATGACGTTCCCGGCGTTTTCAGGTTCACTCACATTTCCGGTTTATTGCATTTCCAACACACACAACGTCAATGCGTCTCAGAAAGCCTACCTAATTTGTTACATAAGGGAATTTTACTTTCCCCGTGAAGATGCGTATTTGTTCTGAATGACGTGATTTTTATTTGCACTTTTTTAAAGATTTTTTTCCAGTTCAATCGAGCGGCAAATGCCACGAAATTGAAGTTCACTTCCAAGCATAAAAATCTTGTGTTATCCTGCAGACAGTGCAGTCATGTTAATGCGGTTCTTAACTTCAAGCTTCATAATAAAATAGAATGAAAAAAAACGACTTTTTACAACATTATATAAGTGGAACTTATCCAATAAGATATTGTTATTTACAGCAAATTGAAGCGGAAGACGTCAAGCACCGCAACGTCACTATTATCACATGACAAAGTGCTAAAATAAGTATGTCGTCCCGTAGTAGATCTTTATCTCGAAAACGACGTATTGGGAACAAAAAGAATTATCCATTTATCTTAAATAACAAATTCTCACCAGTTAATTGAAAATGACATTTTTATGACTCTAATCAGTGACAACGATTTCTTGCCAACCAAAGGTAATTTTTCAAGCTTGTGATGTCACGGCGGAAACTCCTATTAAATAATTGATTTAATTAAATTCATTTCTAATATATACAAGCAGATTCATGCAACTTGTTTGTTTAAATAATTAAATTTATATTTGGGGCCGGAACTACTTTCAAATTCGGGCTGGATCTACTTGAGGCTGGAATTACTGGGGACAGAACGACTGGGGACGGAACTACTTGGGGACGGAACGACTGGAAAACAAGGTTAAAAGGTGAAAACATGAAACGGCCGCACCATGGCCACCATACTTTTAAGATAGCTAGGCTTGTTTAGAAATGAATTCAAGGCAGTGTTTCATGATCCAGGGGTGGTGACCCTTGACCTTGAACTTTGGCTCAATGTCAAATTGTTATCCAGAGCCTGGGGTGGTTACCCTTGACCTTGAACTTTACCAGATCCTGGCAGCGGCACAAAGAGATGAATTATCATTCCACGATACCTCTTTGACTTTATCTTAAAATTAGCTGTTATTATGTCTTGCAAATCAATTTTGGCACTGTCAAATTCTCAGTATTGTCATATTATGTATAACTCAGTCCTCTTTGAGGTTTGTTTACATTTTTTTTGCACGTGTGGTAAAACGGAAGCGGAAATTTCAAATCGATTTGATGTGCGCAAGTGATCACCAATAACATAGAAGACTGCGCATCAGTCTTTGTTGAGGTGTTTAGCTTTGAAAAGCAGCTGAAATAAGAAACAAATGACGATGGAATAGTCTGTAGACGATATGTCTAGCTGTGAACATTTAAATGAGTACAAGTCAACCCATGGAACCAATGCATACCGTCTAATTCATGCTTATTTCGTAGCCTGTTCATCAGCTGATGCCAGGCGACGAAAGGTGACAAGTCTGAACTTTATTTCAAAACGTACACGATGAAAATAGAAAATAAAAGCATAATATTTGATAGGAAATAGTAAATTTCTGGAAATAAACATTTTTAACTAGCTACCCTCTAATGAATTCCATAAAACCTTGATTTGTCGATTCCTTCAATGGCTTCACTTGTGCTATCAACAAATCATAAACATGTAAAGTATAGACGAATTTCAAATTTCCTTTAATGAATGAATTACCCCGATTGACCTGGGGTCAATAGGAGTAAATTGTGTCACGTAACATTGTGACGTCCAACAATCTATATTGTGACGTCAAAATTTTCTGGGAAAATTCACCAATTGGAAACTCATCTATTTGTCTAGGTTAGTCCATCTCACTCTGTTGTAATCTTCTGAATATTTTTTCTGTGAAAAAAAAAGATTTGAAAAAATTAAGAAGATGGCAAGACTCATAGTCGCCACATCATGACATGTCTAGAAATTGTGAAATTGGCCTTTTTAAGTAAACAGAAAGTGGAACGTTACACAAAATGCTCATGCTAAGGGAAAGATCATTTGGCATGACATGGTTACAGCTATCAATATGTCTGTAAAGCCAGAAAAAGCAATTTTAATAGTGTTTGACAAAATTGTATTGTAGTTGTTGTGTCCATGAACCTTGAAGGTTGAAAAACTAAAAGATTGATAGGAATTCGCAGACTATCATAACTGCAATGGAAGTACTAAAGATGTAATTAATAGACCATATCCGACACATGGTATTAGGATTTACCAGACTACTTTGAATATGTCACAGTATAGAAAACTTCATGTCATAGAGCCTAAAACATCATGAAGTTGGTCACATGGGGCGGACACGTTTGTGACGTAGGGCGGACAAACAACAACTGGTGAATCTGAATACCAGAATTCGGATATGGTCTATTCTGAACATACAGGGTTTTCAAAAAGCAAAAGTCAGAATGCACATTTTGGAAGATATTACGCAAAATACATACATTTTTTTTAATTTGAGAATTTAGTTTACCTATGTCTTGTTTACTGTAACAAAAACTCTAGAAATAAGCATTCATCTACCGGAACTGCTTCTAATTTTGTTTTACTAAATTTGTAAAACTAAATACCCCTTCCTTATCACCACAAAATTAGGTATGTTGAATCTGATTTTGTTCTATAATATCTAACACGTCTAAGGAGAGTGACAATGTATCTAGATGCTTAAAGACAATTGTTAAATAGCTTTACATTTTTTATCAAATGAGAATGTAAAAAGTGGTATAACTGTATTAAATCGATAGGATTGCATGAGAAAGAGATAACAAAACAAAAATCTTATCTTATCCTCTTTTCATTAACTTGTTCATGTTGCTGATCTGATATTATTTTGTAACTTCCATTTCAGGCTGCTTCCAGTCGATGTTATATATGCCAGCAATACACACAGCGACTTCATTCATGTTTACATTGTGTATATTTTGGTTGTTATAATGAGAGACACATCCATGAACATGCTGAACAAAACATGCACCATCTTGGCAAGTATTTCACAAATCATGCAAATGATAAAAACGAATCTCACAAATGGAAGAGATAAATCAATTCATTGTTGAGAAGAAAATTTTATAAATTTGATTTTAAATGCAATGAAATATGACAATACACAGGTGAAAAACATTTTGTAGCAATAAAATTTTATGATAAATTTCTTAAAGAATACCAAAACATGAGCCAAAATTGTACATCCAGAATGCATGGCAATATAAAGATTACATACAGACAGAGAACGTTAACTGCGAAGATGAAACAAACATTCTCTTATGATGCAAGCTTATTATCTATTCCTTGCACGAATAGTTATTTGTCGTACACAACAAGACTTTGAAGCTGGAGTTAGATATGAACTTGTTGAATCCCATTTACAGAAAAATCATTGGTCAAGCACAAATAATAACACATCGCGTGTGATGTGCTATTACTTTTTTGATGTTTCCATTGGACTACTGTGAAATCTCGTTTGCCGTGATTAACGTTACCTAGCAACTGTGTTGACAACAGCAGTTCGGCACTAAATATTCATGAAAATCATAGAAAAAAATAGTTTTAACAACTCGAAAGAATTGTATATCGATGGATATCAACTCTCGTTATGTAATTTCAAATATAATAAACTCGCCAAAGGCTCGTTTATTATATTTTGAAATGACATAACTCTAGTTGATATCCATCGATATACAATTCTTTCTCGTTGTGAAAACTATAAGTACATTAAATAAATAAACACCACAAAAATAAAGCACTATAAATAAAAATGAGGAACTTTACTTATGTGTGAACCTTCTCACAAACTAAAAGATAAAGGTGTGGGTGAGGGGCAACACTTGTTCATTGATAAATTGCTTCAGAATTCCTTTTATTTTCTATAATTGGAATACTTGCACTATTTGTAAAACCTATTGCTGCATAAACATGATAAAGAACTATGAAAAAGAAACAACAATGAAAATCAAAAGTAAAACAGAGCTAATTGTTCCCCTCAAATAAAACTAGCAGAATTTGAAACAAAAACAAAAAAATAGTATAACATAAATACAAAGAAATACTGAAGCAAAATTAAATATTAACTACAAACGAATAATAAAAGGATTTTCACATTCATGACTCAATTTGTATGCTCTATCCTTGGTTATTTGTTATAATACTATGTAGATAAAAATTTTGCTGTCTAGTTCACAAAAAAAATATTTAAAGCAGACAAATTTTGATTTGATAACATACAACATATTTGTTTTTTATTATCTTAAGGTAACAATATTTTGACACAAGCAAAATTGAAATTATCTGTAATATTTGCAGCCATGGATTTGTGTTATGGCACAGTATATTGTTTTGCCTGTCAAGACTACATGTATGATCCTGAACTAGAATACATATCTACCTCCCAGCATCAAAGAGCTGCCAAGTCCCAAGGTAATTTAATAAAATTCATGCTGTACTAAAATATAAACCAGACCAGATATTTCTACAGTTCTACAGCGAAACAAAAGAATAAGACAAAGAATTTCTCACATGAGTGAAAGATATTCTGATCTTTGATTTTGATCGAATGTAAGTAGCTATTTCTTCCATAAAATATGAAAACAAACATCTGGAAACCTTTATACTGTGCGAGGAATGTCATCGCCATTTGAGTACCTTACATTGTGACGTCAGGTGTTTTATGACATTTAGTCATGGTTAGATTATTGCATCACAAAATGAACACTTATGGTTGGTCATTTACCCTTGGGAGACGAGGTTGCGTGCATCGATCTCACATGGGTTTTTAGCTCAACTTGATATGCCAGGGTGAGCTATTGCCATCACTTGGCGTCCGTCCGTCGTTAGCTCACTTTCAAAAATCTTCTCCTCTGAAACCACTGGGTCAAATGGAACCAAACTTTAACTGAATCATCACTAGGGTATCTAGTTTCAAATTTATTATTTTGTATGTCCTAGGTCAAACAACATGGCTGCCGTTACTAAAAATAGAACATAGGGGTAAATTACAGTTTTTGTCAAATAACTCAAAAACCATTACAGATATCAAAAATCTGACATCACTTGGCGTATGTCGTCCGGCGTCCATCCGTTAACTTTTCACATTTTCATCTTCTCCTCTGAAACCACTGAGGCAAATTCAACCAAACTTTACAGAAATGGTGTATGGAAGGTCCTGTACAAAGATTGCTCATTTTGTTCCGATCCGATAAAAAACATGGCCGCCAGCACGGAACTTAGGTTCAACATAGGACCCTATGGGAAAAATCACATTTTCATCAATTCCTCTAATACTGCTTAAGCAAATTCAACCAAACTTTACAGGATTGATGCACTAAAGTTCCTTTACAAAGATTGCTCATTTCATTCCGATTCGACAAAAAACATGGCCGCCAGCACGGAACTTAGTTTAACATTGGCCCTATGGGAAATTCACATTTTCATCTTCTCCTCTGAAACCACTGAAGCAAATTCAACCGAACTTGACAGGAATGATGTATGGAAGGTCCTTTACAAAGATTGCTCATTTTGTTCCGATCCGATAAAAAACATGGCCGCCAGCGCAGAACTTAGGTTTAACATAGGACCGTATGGGAAAATTCACATTTTCATAAACTCTTCTGATACTGCTGAAGCAAATTCAGCCAAACTTTACAGGAATGATGTACTAAAGGTCCTTTACAAAGATTGCTTATTTTATTCCGATTCGACAAAAAACATGGCCGCCAGCACGGAACTTAGTTTAACATTGGCCCTATGGGAAATTCACATTTTCATCTTCTCCTCTAAAACCACTGAAGCAAATTCAACCGAACTAGACAGGAATGATGTATGGAAGGTCCTGTGCAAAGATTGCTCATTTCGTTCCGATTCGATAAAAAACATGGCCGCCAGCGCGGCACTTAGGTTTAACATAGGACCCTATGGGAAAATTGACATTTTCATAAACTCTTCTGAAACTGCTGAAGTAAATTCAACCAAACTTTACAGGAATGATGTACTAAAGGTCCTTTATAAAGTTTGCACATTTTATTCTGATTCGACAAAAAACATGGCCTCCAGCACGGAACATAGTTTAACATTGGCCCTATGGGAAATTTACATTTTCATCTTCTTCTCTGAAACCACTGGAGCAAATTCAACCAAACTTTACAGGAATGATGTATGGAATGTCCTTTATCAAGATTGCTCATTTCGTTCCGATCCGATAAAAACATGGCCGCCAGCACAGAACTTTGGTTTAACATAGGACCCTATTGGAAAAAACATCTCCTCTGAAACTATTGAAGCAAATTCAAGCAAATTACAGAAATGATGTATGGAAGGTCCTTAACAAAGATTTCTCATTTTGTTGGGATCTGACAAAGGGAATAGCTCCCAGCATCAAACTTGATTAAGAATGGTACCCATAATTTAAAACATTTTTTTCATTACATGCCCTTAAATTATTGAAGCAAATTCAGTCAAACTAAGATTGCTTATGTTGTTTTGATCTGATAAAAACAAGACTAGCAGCACAGAACATATTTTAACGTAGGATCCTATGGGGTGAACATCACTTTCATCACCTGCTGTAAGCATTTTGTCAGGTGAGCGATTCAGGCTCAATATCTGAGCCTCTAGTTCTGTAAAATTTTCAAAATTTTGATGTTTTTTTTTTTTATTAAAAAAACTATAACAGATAGAGGTTAAGTTTAAATTGCAAAAATGCTCAGCATGTTAAAATCTACCCACATGGAAATTTTGAAGAAAATCCAAGTACCTATATATTAGTTGTGGCCCTTTATTGGTCAAATTTTTCGTGATTTTATACTTTTTGTCCTATATTTCAGAAACGCTTTGAGATAGTAGAGGTCAAGTTTAAATTGCAAGAATGTTCAGGATGTTAAGGACTATATTTTATTGAACACGGTCAAGTTTTCCGACCTCTTCCAAGATGGCCACCAGTGGGGAACTTAGTTTACTATTTGACCTAATGGGGAAAATTCATACAAAGAACTTCTTTTTGAGAACAAATGAATGGATTTGAACCAAACTTGGCATAAATGATGCTTATGAGGTGCTGACGAAGTGTTACTACTTTGGTGCTGATCCGTCATCCAACATGGCCTCCAGCAGGGGAACTAAATTTTAGCATTGGACCCAATGGTAAAACTATGCATACAAAGAACTTCTTTTTGAGAACCACTGAATTGCTTAACCCATACTTGGCATTGATAATGCTTGTGAGATGCTGACTAAATATTTTTTACTTAGGTGCCGATCTGTCATTGTATATGACCCACAGCATTGGACCCTATGGGAAATACTCACAAAGATCTTCTAGAGAACTGCTGAATGGATTTAAATCAAACATGACATGAATGATGTCTGTCAGGTGTTGACCAAGTGTCACCAGCTGTGAACTTAATTTAACAGAATATCTTCTGGAGAACTGCAATAGTTTAAACCAAACTTTGCATAAATGATGCTTATGAGAAGCTGACCCAGTGTTGTTTCCTCGGTGCTGATCCATCATGCAATATAGCCACCAGCAATGAATTGGACCCGAAGGGGAAATGCATGCAAAGATATAATAGAAAACCACTGAATGGATTCAATTTAAACATTGCATAAATGAAACTTGTGAGATTTTGACCAAGCTTGTTACTTTGGTGCTGACCTGTCTTCTGACATGGCCACCAGTGGCAAAACTTAGTTTAACATAGGACCCAACGGGAAATGGATAAAAAGATCTTCTGCTCTGAAACTGCTTGAACAATTTCAGTAGAATTTTGCTATAATAGTCCTTGGGTGACCCTCTTCAAAGTTTTATGTTAAATAGCTGCCAGAAGGGAACATAGATTAACATAGGCCCTATAAGTTTGGAAACTGCATTCAAAAATCTTCTCTGAAACTGCTTGAACAATTTTAATTCAATTTTATAAAAAGTTTCTGATTTTTATGTACATACACCACCAAAGATGGACTATCAATTTGGAATTATAGTGCTGCATAGGACCCAGGTGAGCGATACAGGCCCTTGAGAGCCTCTTGTTTCTGTCTCATACTGTAAACCATCATTTATGGAAGAATTAAAATTTCTTACATGAGTAAAACACATACCAATCTTTGATTTTGATTGAATGTAAGTAGCTCTTTCCTCCGTAACATGTGATTTTCAATGTCCTACAACGTTTAAAGTATAAACAAAGTCTCCTACCATTTTAACACACTTTCCATTGTGACATCATGCCATTTGTGATGTTTAATCATGGATACTGTGGTTGATTAAAAAAAAATGTTTTTATTGGTCATTTACCGAGTGAAGATGAGTTCATGTCAGCTCATCATCACTCGGTCGTCTTACATTGGAAATAGCCATATGGAAGAGTGCTGCTTTTAGTGGAAAATTTCTCTAATATGTAGGTTTCAAATTTAACAACTAGCTTTAAAGTTTATTCATTATACATGAAAGGTAGCAAAAAAACTTCTTTGTAATTGTAAAATGTAACAAAAGGTCTTACAATGTGGGTTCTGCTAATTACTGGAATAGAAAAAAACCAATAATACCAAAATGGACAAGATTCAGGTCATAGTATAGTAGAGCAAAATAAACATAAGTTGTACAGAAAATATCTTTTGAATCAAAGAAAACAACAAAAACATAAATTCTAAACATATGAAAGATAAGACAAGAGAACAAATAAACAAAACAGCCTTTATATGATAAATAACACCAAAATCCGCTGGTTTTGCACAAGAGAAAAAAAATTTCAAAAGTGGATGATATTGAAAAATATATTTTAACAAAAAAAAAAATGATGCTCCCTCATTAAACCACCCCTCTTAATGGCGGTCCCTCAACTTATCGCCAACCATTTTCAAGATACATTTTTCAAAAAGCTGCATAATTTCTATGTAATTTATTCCCTCGATATATCACCAAAAATTCCTCTGGTCCCAAAGGAAGCAATATGTAAAAGTGAACTATACTTGTATCAGGGATAAATCTTAAGATATCGTTTGATCACCAAAAAACTGAAGGAAAACATATTTTATAATATTTTCTTATAATCTATGAATAGTTCAATAAGTTTACAACAACTGATCATTTATTTTCTGGAAATAGTAATTGTTTTCCATCACTATCATAATATATTTATAGGATTAAAACAACAGTTTATACAATGGGATCCCACAGAAGAAGAAAAAGAAATTCTTATACAGAATCCAAAGAGAAGAAAAGTAGAAACGTCTTCAACAATAGGTAAATAATGTAGAAACGTCATCAACAGTAGGTAAATAATGTAGAAACGTCATCAACAGTAGGTAAATAATGTAGAAAGGTCATCAACAATAGGTAAATAATGTAGAAATGTCATCAACAATAGGTAAATAATGTAGAAATGTCATCAATAATAGGTAAATAATGTAGAAATGTCATCAACGATAGGTAAATAATGTAGAAACATCATCAACAATAGGTAAATAATGTAGAAACGTCATCAACAATAGGTAAATAATGTAGAAA
>MJUU01027769.1:9507-31955 GCA_002080025.1 Modiolus philippinarum
GTTAAACCTAGAGAGAAACCTTGTACTGTTAAACCTAAAGAGAAACCTTGTACTGTTAAACCTAGAGAGAAACCTTGTATTGTTAAACCTAGAGAGAAACCTTGTACTGTTAAACCTAGAGAGAAACCTTGTACTGTTAAATCTAGAGAGAAACCTTGTACTGTTAAACCTAGAGAGAAACCTTGTACTGTTAAACCTAAAGAGAAACCTTGTACTGTTAAACCTAGAGAGAAAACTTGTACTGTTAAACCTAGAGAGAAACCTTGCACTGTTAAATCTAGAGAGAAACCTTGCACTGTTAAACCTAGAGAGAAACCTTGTACTGTTAAACCTAGAGAGAAACCTTGTACTGTAAAACCTAGAGAGAAACCTTGTACTGTTAAACCTAGAGAGAAACCTTGTACTGTTAAACCTAGAGAGAAACCTTGCACTGTTAAACCTATACAGAAGCCTTGCACTGTTAAACCTCGAGAGAAACATTGTACTGTTAAACCTAGAGAGAAACCTTGCACTGTTAAACCTATAGAGAAACCTTGTACTGTTAAACCTACAGAGAAACCTTGTACTGTTAAACCTAGAGAGAAACCTTGCACTGTTAAATCTAGAGAGAAACCTTGCACTGTTAAACCTATAGAGAAGCCTTGCACAGATTTATTTTGAGTTTTGTTTTGGTACATTTTCTGACACACTTACATTCTTCTACAAGTTTGATTGGATCAAACTTTAGGTCCATATCAGCACACTCTGGATGATCCTCTAAATACTTTTCTTTGGCTGCTATGGCTGCCTCCTTCATTTCTTTTAAATGTAACTGTTTCATATCACCTTCATTACAACTAAAATATCAAAATAAAAAGATATTTTCATTACAACTAAAATATCAAAATAAAAAGATATTTTCATTACAATTTCATTTAAAAACTACATTTACTGTGGCCTAGATGGCCACGGATACCCCTGTTCCCACCTCTTCCTGAATTTTCTTAAATATCTGGAAAAAGTAAATATTGGAAAATAAAATACACAGTGGACATCCACAATATATAAATAAGTTCCTGCATAAGTTTCATGAAATTCCAATCAGTGGTTTGGGAGAAGTAGTGGATACCAAGTGGTCAACATTTGGTTCAATTGAGCTAAAATGACAAAGTCAAAAGCACGTCAAAAATCATTATTGGAAAACAAAAAAGCGTAGTGCATATCTACAATATATAATAGGGTCTGTTAGTCTCATCATGTGACTCACAAGAATCCACGATAAACCGGCAATTCGAAAACATTTCCCGCCGAAACATGACATCTGACGATTATGACGTTCAAATTTTTGTTTGAAACGTCATATATCTTTGTTTAAAATGTAACTTCCGGGTACAGTTTTTGGTCCCGGAAGTTCCAAAAATGGACGAGACTTACATACCCTATTAAGCTCCTGCATAAGTTTCATGAGATTCCAATCACTGGTCAAGGAGGAGTAGTGGATACCAGGTGGTCACCACATGGTTTGCATTGAGCTAAATGACAAAGTCCAAAACATGTCAAAAATCTGGAAAAAAAGGAATTATCGGAAAAACAAAAAGTGTATTGCGCATCTATAATATGTAATTAAGCTCCTGCTAAAGTTCCATGAAATTCCAATCACTGGTCAAGGAGGAGTAGAGGATACCAGGTGGTCACCATATGGTTTGAATTGAGCTAAAATGACAAAGTTCAAAACATGTAAAAAATCTGGAAAAAAGGAATTATTGGAAAACAACAACCGAAGTGCACATCTACAATATATAATTAAGCTCCTGCATAAGTTTCGTGAAATTCCAATTGGTGGTCAAGGAGGAGTAGTGGATACCAGGTGGTCACCATATGGTTTGCATTGAGCTAAAATGACAAAGTTCAAAACATTTAAAAGAATCTGGGAAAAAAAGGAATTATTGGGAATAAAAAAAACGTAGTGCACATCTACAATATGTAATTAAGCTCCTGCATAGGTTTCATGAAATTCCAGTCAGTGGTTAAGGAGGAGTAGAAGATACCAGCAATTGGGAACAAAAAGACGGATGGACAGAAGGACGGACACCATGAACACTATATACCTCCCGCAAAGTTCATTTCAAAGCAAAAAGTTCAGTCTTGATATTTTCAATACAATTTCATTTCAAAATATAAAGTTCAGTCTTGGTATATTCCTTACAAATGTAAAACATTAAGTTCTGGACTCAGCAATTTAATGTAGATATCAAAACCAGAGGCTCCCAGGAGCCTGTAACGCTCACCTGGCTTTCAGTTGCCACAATCAAGCTCACATTGTAAGTTATACAGTTGAACTTCAGTCCCTCAAACTTTGGTAGTTCGAACACCACCAATATCTTGAACTGTATTTTAAGTCTGATCATGTTTAACTATATTTCTTTGTTGGGCTTTTTTGACAAAAACGTTCTTGCTAAGGACCACTTTCAACACCAGTTTTGAAGTTGAGACATCATTTTGTAAATGGCGGTCAACGACAATTTTCAACACCATATTTTTAAGTTACGATATCAATATCTATTTACCAAATTTCATTGAAATCAGACAATGTTGAATTTTCCCGGCTTTTTTGTGACCATTTTGAAAAAGGGGGTCAACAAACAATTTTCAAATCCGGTTTTGAAGTCCCAACATCGATATCTATTTGGAAACCAAATTTCATTGAAATCGGACAATGTTGTATTTTTCCACCTTTTATGGCGGCCATTCAGAAAATGGCAGTCAACGAACAATTTTCAAAAACGATTTTGAAGTCCCAACATGATGTTGAATTTTCCCGCCTGTTTTTGGGTGGCCATTTTGAAAATGGCGGTAAACAACGACTTTGAAGTCACAACATCAATATCTATTTGGAAACCAACTTTCATTGAAATCAGACAATGGTGAATTTTCCCGCCTTTTTTGGTGGCCATTTTGAAAATGGCAGTAAACAAACTCTTTTCAACAACGGTTTTGAAGTTGAAACATCAATACTAATTTGGAAATCAAATTTTATTGAAATCCGACAATGTTGAATTTTCCCGCCTTTTTTAGTGGCCAATTTGAAAATGGCGGTCAATGAACAGTTTTCAACACCGGTTTTGAAGTCACAACATCAACAATATCTATTTGGAAACCAAATTTCATTGAAATCGAACAATGTTGAATTTTCCTGCCTTTTTTGGTGGCCATTTTGAAAATGGCGGTAAACAAACTCTTTTCAACACGGTTTTGAAGTCGCAACAACAATATCTATTTGGAAACCAACTTTCATTGAAATCCGACAATGCTGAATTTTCCCACCTTTTTTGGCGGCCATTTTCAAAACAACAAACAATTTTTAACGTCCATTTTGAAGTTGCAACATCAATACCTATTTGGAAACCAAATTTTATTGAATTCCCACAATGTTGAATTTTCCCGCCTTTTTTGGCGGATATTTTGAAAATGTGGTCAATGAACACTTTTCAACACCAGTTTTAAAGTCGCAACATCAATATTAATTTTGAAACCAAATTTCATTGAAATCAAACAATGTTGAATCTTCCCGCTTTTTTTTGGCGGCCATTTTGAAATTGGCAGTCAATGAACAATTTTCAACACCAGTTTTGAAGTCCACACAGCATGGCAAACATTTTATCAATTTACACTTAACCTTCATCTTCTATAGTTTTGGAAATAAAAGACGAAAAATATGAAAATTTTGAAAATTCCATAAAAAAGGGCAATAACTCCTACAAAGGTTTTTGGATTGTCTTCAAAATTTCAGGATGGGTAGATCTAGATAAGCTGAACCTTTTTGCAATTTACACTTGACCTCTATCTGTTACACTTTTTGAAATAAAATATAAAAAATGCACAAATTTTGAAAATTTTACAGAAAAAGGGCAATAACTCCAAGACCGGCTTTCGGATTTTCTTCAAAATTGCAGGGCAAGTAGATCTTGCTATGCTGATCACTTTAACCCTGTCAATTTTTTCACTCTGTAAATTTTTTTATATCTGTAACAGTTTTTGAGCTATTTGCAAAAAACAGCAATTTACCCCTATGTTCTATTTTTAGTAACAGCAGCAATGTTGTTTGGTCTTTGGACTAATCGAACACAATTTTGAATCTGCATACCCTGGTGATGCTTCAGGCCAAGTTTGGTTACAATTGGCTCAGCAGTTTCAGAGGAGAAGATTTTTGAAATTGTTGACAGACGGACGGACGGACGACGGACGCAAAGTGATGGCAAAAGCTCACATGGCCTTTTAGGCCAGGTGAGCTAACAATGAGTTGACTTATGTCATGACTAATAAAGACTGTTGCCTTAATAACTCCACGTCAACTAGACCCACATGAAATTTTTAATGTTAACATATAACTTACTTGTTCCCTCTAAAATGGTCATAATCTATATCTGGTTCTCTACAAACATAACACATACTGGCACCACACACACAGGTCATCTTGTTACAGCCGACATCCTTCATAAATCGTTTGTTACATCTGTGACAAGTCCGTAACATGGCCTCTGATAGCTTGCCCTCTATATAGGTCCTCATACTTGTTTCTCCTTGTTTTTCAACTTCATCACATCGATAAGGTATATGGTTAGGTTCATGACATAATCTATAATGAATAAAGAAAGTGATATATAAACACAATTTATGTTCATGTACTAGTATTCAACTTGCAGATCTTTTTACAAGGGGTAAATCAACACTTATCAAATTCACAGATTTTGTTATAAGGCCAACAAAACAGCTACAGTTACCATAAGGAATCATAACCAAAATATCCAGGCTTAAAGAAGCAGAAGTCTACATTAGAACACATCAAAATATCCTCTTGTTTTTATTTGAAAAAACAACATTATAGCAAGAGCTTTATTAAACAATACGAGTTAATTCTAAGATCCTTCTAATCTAACTAAAATTAGATCTACCAATTGTTCCCTACAGTCACTGCAGGGAAGATCTAACAACACCCAATTTTACTTTCTGTTTCGATAATTAATTTGAAATCCTCTGCTTTTATCATATTTAAAGTCTTCAAAATTATGTAGACTGGATTCTGATTGGTTGATTTCAAAGGTCATAGAACTGAAAGTAAAATGGGATGTTGTTAGATCTCCCATACAGTGACTGTAAAGAACAATTGGTAGATCGAATTTTAATTAGATTGAGCTCTTTCAGACAATCTGTCTGTCTGTGTTATCTCAAAATAAAGCTTGTGCTATCAGTTTTTCTATGCTGGCCTAAAAGATCTTTTTGAACAAACACTAAATTTTATCTGTGAACAATCAAACACCTATGTTGTTTTACTCTAAGTTACGTGCTCTTGCAAACACTTTTCATTAACTTGAGTCACTTCTGTGCTGATTATATCCTAGCTCCTTCAGCCATATACAGACTTTTTCTGAGCTCTTCATCCTTTGATGAAATTTATTGTACCCTTTAAGCCAGAATAGTTTTTTATGTGATCTTTCAGACATCTGGATGGAATTATTTCTGTATTCTTTAATAGTGGTTTCATTCCATTTGGATAAAAATTCAAGAGGCAGAATTTCCACAACACTAAAACACAAAACTGTGGACTTTCACAAAAAAAACATGGCAGAATAAAAGTAAGCTTACACAACTCCTCTAAACATTTCTCTATGCTTACCTACAAGACTCTTTCAAACACACCAAATCATTTGCTGTTTCATTGCTGAGTTCTTTGTGCTTACCTAAAAGACTAGTTCAAACATACCAAGTACTGTAAATGTATTAATTTCGCAGTTTCTTGGACTGGGACATATTCACAGATATCAATTTTTCGCAGCTTATAGGTACAACTAAAATATTAGTACTTTCTTGAGATATTTGCAGGTACTAATTTTTGGGGTCTTTTGTCAACCGCTAAAATAATGAAAATTAGTACAACCCAAAAATTGCTACTTTTACAGTAATTTGCATTTTCTTTCTCGAGGTTTTTGTGCTTACCTACAAGACTCTTTCAAACATTCTGGATTAAGACATTTAAATACTTTATCTTCCTCTGGCATTATTGTAGCAAAACTACAAAATGGACAAGACACAAGGTTGGGAATGTCTGCCTGTTTTATCTCCTCCTCTTGTAATCTTCTCAGTAAGATAGAAAACATGTTAGTTGGTAGAATCTGCTGTAATATAGGTACAGGAAACTCCGCTTTACATGTATCCATTAGACATGGAAACTTGGTTTTACTGTCGCCGATGACAACCTCAGATGACCTTCTGATACATTCCTTACAGAACAAATGACCTTCAGCACATTGTGACATGTCTTCAAAGAAACATTCATCATCAAAACAACAACCACATTCTAATAATTCTCCATTATCCTTAGCCTCCTGTCTCCTCAACTGAAGTATTTTCTCCTTCTCCTCTAAATGATCTGTAAACGAAATAACATACATGTGAAAATTTAATATTTGACCAAGTTATGACAAAATTTTGTCTGGCCTTTATACAAAAGAATTTATGAATGGCTTATACTAATGGATAAAAATCAAAGTATCTGGGAATACGAGGTTGTCAAGGAGCAAACCTAAAAATATCTAAATACACAATACAACTAAATAATTTCAGGCTTCAGACCAAATTTCAAATAATTTCATCCAGTACAAGCCAAGAAATCTTTGACAAATATTTTTAGTTTAAATGAAAGTATCTGAAAACAGGAAGTGGATACCCAACAAATTTTAAATCACTCCCATTGATAAAAGCCAANATGAAAATTTGATTTATAGTTAAAAACATACCCGTTAACCTCTGGGAGCTGTTATGAGGGAGATCTCCCCCATACCAGCCCATCTAAGGGGGAGATTTTACATAACGAATTTTTTTCAACAAAAACTTGCATTTATAAATGAAGAAAAGAGAAAATGGAATGGAAGAAATCATTTATAAAAGCTGCTAGATCAATTTCTAAAATCAAAATTCTACTGATTTTAAAATAATGCACCATTTTTCATAATTTTGCCAAGAAAGCATAGCAAATTTGGAAATATTGTCTAAAAATTACCCTATTTTGTCTATGAGGGAGGTTTAGGGGGAGAAAAAGCAGTAAGGGGGAGATTTTGATCTCCCTCGAGGGAGATCCATTCAAGGGGGGGAGATTATGCTTCTAAAAGGGAGTCTCGCCCTTAAAGGGGGAGGGTTAACAGGTATGGTTTAAAATCAAAGTATTGGCAAAATGGAAGAAGTCGAGAAGCAAACTTGAGATTTACTTTTACAATACAACTAATCAATATTAAGCTTCAGGCCAAATTTCAAATAATTCTGCCAAGTACAAGCCAAGAAATCTGACAAAAATTTGGTTTATATAGTTCAAAATCAAAGTATCTGCAAACAGGAAGTGGACACCCAACAAACTAGAAAATCCAAGCTTCAGACCAAATTTCAAACCATTCCCAGATACAGACCAAGGAATCTTCGGCAGAAATTTGGTTCATAGTTGGAAATAAAAGTATCAGCACACAGGAAGTAGTCTATTCAAGCAACAAACCTGAAAATCACTTGAACAATACCACTTATTATTTCCAAGCTTCAGACAATATTTCAATTCAATTCCTCAAGTGGCAACCAAGAAATCTGTGTCGAAAAATTTAGTTTATTGCCAAAAATCCAAGTATCGGAAAACAGGAAGAAGACACCCACCAAACTTGACAATCGCCTAAACAATTCACCAATTTCGAATCATTCCCACTTATACGAGCCAAGAAATCTTTGACGAAAAAAATTGTTGACAGACAGACAAAATGAAAACTACAAGGCACCTGCATCTCAATGCACGGGCCTAAAAGCAATACACTGAAATGTGAATATAGCACTAATTAAACCATTTACAGATTAGAAGGAAGGAGCCCAGTTGATGTTTTGGAGGAGAATTAATTTAATGCAGTATTTCAGCAAAAAAAGAATACTGGAGCTGGATTTGCCAATTCTAATTAGAATCAACGTTCAAATTAATATGCTTAAATTCTAAAATTTGTAAAATGCCATTTATTTTATCATAAGCAACTGCAGACATACCTTTGATAATTTTTTCCTGTTCACAATAAAGACGCTCATAATAGAAAAATTCATCTGGATCTTCTGGAAGTGAATTAATCACATCTCGTGGATTTCTTTTAAACTTTTTCTTGTGTCCTCTTACTGAAATTTATCATAAAACAAATTCAAAATTAAAACTACAACAACTGTAGAGAAACAGACTCTGAATATATGGCCAATTATCACATTCAAACTACCTTTAAAATGAAAACATTGGTTGCATTTTTCTGACCATTTTTTAAATCAATTTTTTTAAAGTCACTATTCCATAAAGGAATTCAAAGATATATGGTTGTTAGGTAGAACTCAAAATGTAAACAATCTTTTAGAGTTTCTGAAAATTTACAAAAATTGCAATAAAAAAGTAGTTTTTTCTTAGTTTTACACCAATCAATATCTGTGCTTGCTAGATAGAATTGAGAGTAAGTGGTTTATGATAGCTTCAGGAAATTCAACAAATTTGGAATCAAATATTTCTAAAAATCAGTTAGTGAAAATGTTTTTCCCACTTGAAACAAATTCTGAAAGTACCTAGGTATCTAGGTAGAATTTAAAAATCTTTGAGAGTTTCATCATTCAAAATTCTATTGGATACAAAAAAATTCTATTTTCTATGCATATACTACATTGTATATATTTATTCTATTGATTTTTTAGCCTCCTTTGATTTCTTTATCTTTCCAACAGGTTTGATTTTACTGAAATGACACATATTGTCCAAATTACTCAAGTTTCAGGTTTATGTTACCCCAAAATTAATTATAATTTGACCAACAAAAGCAAACCTGTGTTTAGTGGCAAACAAACTGAATTCAAGGTATAATGCATATTCTTTATTTGTTCATTTACAGTGGAGTTTGTCTCTCATGCAGTGTGGAGACCATAAAAAGATACCCGATGCTTGAGGTGTATGCTCTTTTTATTTTATCAGTTATGGTGTACTTGATCATGTGAGAATTTCTCATATAAATGCACTATCGAAATTCAACATTTGGCTTTCTTGTTTTGTAAAATTCAAACTATTTTTCTGGCCATCTGTATATATATTAGGGATAAGTATCGTCAACAAAATATTGTATCATGATATATCAATACAACACAAGTGTATCCTGATACGTATCATCTTCTAATTTCTCAATTTGATCACATTTTTAAATCTGCTCCTTTTAACTATTGTATGTGATAAAAGAGTAAAATATCTGCAAATTGGACAATAGTGTTCATTTTCATGTGGAAAAATGCATTTGTTTATCTTATATCTGACTTTTCCTCACCATAATCCAATAATTTTTAAGCATTTTGGTGGTACTGATTCTGAAATTTTAGGAGAAATCAGAAGACAATATGTATCGTTACGCTGGATTCCATAGCGGTGTACCTAGTTTGTAGAAAAATACAGTGATTTATCAATATACCAGTGTATCCTTACACCTCTAATATATAATGCCCACATCTCTCGATTTTACTTGCCAAGTTTTCTAACAATCAACTAGATGAGTGCCCTGTGATCGTTTATATGCTGTATTGTCTATTCATCCTTTTGTCGGGCAAAGGATGACCATGTTTGTAAGAGTTCTTTGCATGATATGTTAATGTTGTTTGTTGATGACCCACATCCATGACAAAATGGATAGATGGACGTGACATTGTTCAATATTTGTGAATGCCGCTCAAATCGGTGATAGGGGCTGTCTTGAATTTGCTATGAGGTTGGAGTGTTTTCTCTTTGTTGAAGGCCTCATGGTGAATTCAAACAACAATGAAAGTGTTGTTCCATTTGCTTAATCCTACATTTATAGAGATTCTGTCCCTTGTACATTTACCTCATATCCCTTTGGTTGTTCATACTTATAACTCAACAAAAGTCAATTCATTTCTGTGTATCTTCCTTTGTGGCATCAAATACTGTATATGTTTTCTTGTTCGAAGTAAATTGGTGAAGGTAGAAGTGTTATTTCCTGGATTGATCATAAAAAAAACTTACAATGTGCATCTGCTACATCTGTCAGTATATCTTTCCTTGCTGTAGCATAATGAAAATTATGTCTTTCCATCATTTTTTTAATATATTTTCCTTTCAGTGCAGAAAACTCATTTCTGATTTGAATTTCTGCATGTTTAATATAATTGTCATTCATTTTTCTATCATCATTTTCAAAAAAAGACACTGGGTCTGGAAATTTTTGTAAAAATTCTTCCATATTAAACTCCAAATTCTTTATTCGGTTTCGAGTTGAAATCTTTCTTTCTTTTTCTTCTCTTTCCTTAAGTTTCGGGTAATTTTTATTTTCAAACATTGCCATTGCAACTGATTTCAGTCTTTCCTTATCATCAGCTTTATTTTCTAACTGTTCAAATAAATAATTTGGATCACAGTCAGGAAATATTTGTCGAAGTTCATCAACCTCATCTTGAATATTAAATATTCCTTTACTTGGTTTGTGTGCTGTAGTAAATTCACCATCCGCTACATCTAAAGATGCCATACTTTCTCCACCATTTCTCATTTTCATCAATTCTTCTATCACAACTTGAATCCTGTTTTTCTCTTGGTGATGAGCTTCTAAATAGGCATAAATTTCATTTCTATCAATTTCTGGCATTACTTTAGCTATGATACGTGTATCTTTATATAATTCATCATTAGCTAAGGACGCATTACTTACAGCCGAATCAGAACGATGTAAATCCAAAGTCGGTAAAAAATGATTCAGGACTTGCTGTACTCGGTCTTGTGAACTTTTCTGTTTGATCATCATTTTTGATACTTCATCAAATGAGACACCAGGACACTGAATAAGAACAGTCATCATATCTTTCAAAAGGTCAGCATGACCTTGACGCTTTAAACAATACAGACCTAGAATTTGACTGAAGACATAATCTATTCTATCTGATCTATTTTGTGATGAATTTAGAAGTTCTTGAATGTCCTCTGCAGATATTGGTAGTGCTGTCATATTTGTCGTGGTTAAGTCTATAATTTTAACAAAATCTTGCATCAGGTTATTACCATGGTTACTTGTAGGTTTTGATATGGTTTTCTTCTGTTTTTCTAACAGTTCATTTGTAATAACTTCAATTCTATTTGGATTCTGTCTAATTGCTTTAAGTCTGTTATATATATCATGTATATCAATATCATTCAAAATATCACCTATAAATTTAGCATCTTGCAGCACTGATTTCAATTTTTGCATAGAAGGAACCCCATTTTCTTTACAATTACCAACATCTGTCACATCAGTACTATTTTCATCTACTTCATGTTCATTTGTAACATCTGGGGAATACACCTGAGTATCTAATACACATGGAGAGTATGCTTGTGTTTCCTGACTAAGTAGACTATTACAATACTCCTCTGTGCCTCCAGATTCTTCAGTGTCCTTCAGTATATCTATGTCTATACCATTCTCTGATAACTTTCTTTGTTTA
The DNA here is from genome assembly GCA_002080025.1 of Modiolus philippinarum. NCBI lineage: Eukaryota > Metazoa > Mollusca > Bivalvia > Mytilida > Modiolidae > Modiolus > Modiolus philippinarum. The sequence continues at coordinate 21,013 of MJUU01027769.1, forward strand.
CATTTAGAGAGACCATCCTCTGTTTTATCCATTTTTATTCTGAAAATATCAATATAAGAATGAAAGGATATGGAGTAAATTATGGGACAAAAGTCATTAGATGGTTATTTTTTTCAGTATGAAATGCACTATAATGGTTTGTGGTATCATTGGTAAACCTGTTCAGCACATACCTATATATACCTGAATACAAAGGTAAATATTTTGAACGGCACACCATATACCTGAATACAAAGGTAAATATTTTGAATAGTACATACCTATGTATACCTGAATACAAAGGTAAATATTTTGAATGGTACATACCTATGTAAATCTGAATACAAAGGTAAATATTTTGAACAGCACACCATATGCCTGAATACAAAGGTAAATAATTTGAACAGTACATACCTATGTATACCTGAATACAAAGGTAAATATATTGAACAGTACATACCTATGTATACCTGTATACAAAGGTAAATATTTCAAACGGTACATACCTATGTATACCTCAATACAAAGGTGAATATTTTGAACGGTACATACCTATGTATACCTGAATACAAAGGTACATTGTAAATATTTTAAACGGTACATACCTATATATACCTGAATACAAAGGAAAATATTTTGAACAGTACATACCAATGTATACCTGAATACAAAGGTAAATATTTTGAACAGCACACCATATGCCTGAATACAAAGGTAAATAATTTGAACAGTACATACCTATGTATACCTGAATACAAAGGTAAATATATTGAACAGTACATACCTATGTATACCTGAATACAAAGGTAAATATTTTGAACAGTACATACCTAAGTATACCTGTATACAAAGGTCAGTTTTTTTAATGGTGCATACCAAGGTATATGTGCATACTATGGAAATTTTTTTTATTACAAATAGTTTTTTTACTCAAATCTGGATAAAGAACAGTCATCCTAACCACTTTTTAGTATTTTTTTTTAAATCCTTCCTATCTACCTACTCAACATCATTAGGTAGGGTCAGGTAAGGGGAAACAAACATGTTTTAATTATGGCCTAAAAAGGTAGATTTTTCTGAACGGTACATACCTAGGTATACCTGTATAAAAAGGTAAATCTTTTAAACAGTACATACCTAGGTATACCTGTATACAAGAGGCTCTCAAGAGCCTGTATCGCTCACCTTGGTCCTATGCAGCACTAAAATTACAAATTGATGGTCCATCTTTGGTGGTGTATGTACATAAAAATCAGAAACTTTTTTTTATAAAATTGAATTAAAATTGTTCAAGCAGTTTCAGAGAAGATTTTTGAATGCAGTTTCCAAACTTAAAGGGCTTATGTTAATCTATGTTCTCTGCTGGCAGCTATTTAACATAAAACTTTGAAGAGAGTCATCCAAGGACTATCATATCAAAATTCTACTGAAATTGTTCAAGCAGTTTCAGAGCAGAAGATCTTTTTATGCATTTCCCATTGGGTCCTATGTTAAACTAAGTTTTACCAATGGTGGCCATGTCGGAAGACGGATCAGCACCAAAGTTACAAACTTGGTCAAAATCTCACAAGTTTCATTTAAGCAATGTTTAAGTTGAATCCATTCAGTGGTTTTCTATTATATCTTTGTATGCATTTCCCCTTAGGGTCCAATTCATTGCTGGCAGCTATATTGGATGATGGATCAGCACCGAAGAAACAACACTTGATCAGCTTCTCATAAGCATCATTTATGCAAAGTTTGGTTTAAATCAATCTGGGACTAATATTATGTTATCTTAGTCCCAGAATCAATTCAGCAGTTCTCTAGAAGATATTCTGTTAAATTAAGTTCACATCTGGTGACACTTTGTCAGCAACCAACAGGCATCATTCATGTCATGTTTGATTTAAATCCATTCAGCAGTTCTCTAGAAGATCTTTGTGCTCATTTCCCATAGGGTCCAATACTGTGGGTCATATACGATGACGGATCGGCACCTAAGTAAAAATACTTAGTCAGAATCTCATAAGCATTATCAATGCCAAGTACAGTACTGTGCAACGTAGCCTTTACAGAACCAAAGGCTCCCAGGAGCCTGTATCGCTCACCTGGCATTCAGTTGCCATAATCAAGCTTACATTGCAAGTTATACAGTTCAACTTCAGTATCTCAAACTTTGGTAGCTGGAACACCACCAATATCTTAAACTGCATTTAAAGTCTGATCATGTTTTACTATATTTCTTTGTTGGGCTTTTTTGACAAAAAATGTTNTTGCTAAGGACCACTTTCGACATCAATTTTAAAGTCAAAACATCATTTTGTGAATGGCGGGCAACAACAATTCATAACACCATATTTTTAAGTTTCGACAACAATATCTATCTGGAAACCAAATTTCATTGAAATTGGACAATGTTGAATTTTTCCGCTTTTTTGGCAGCCACTATGAAAATGACGGTCAGTGAACAAATTCAACATCAGTTTTGAAGTTGCGACATCATACCTATTTGGAATCCAAATTACATTGAAATCGGACAATATCTAATTTTCCCGTCTTTTTAGGTTGGCGGCCAACGAAAATTTTCAACATCAGTTTTGAAGTCGCAACATCAATATCTATTTGGAAACCAAATTTTATTGAAATCATACAATGTAGAATTTTCCCGCCTTTCTTGGCAGCCATTTTGAAAATAGCGGCCATCGAACAATTCTGATACCCGTTTTGAAATCGCAACATCAATATCTATTTGGAAACCAGATAAAATTTTTGATATCTGTAACTGTTTTTGAGTTATTTGCAAAATACAGCAATTTACCCCTATGTTCTATTTTAGTAACAGCAGTCATGTTGTTTGATCTTCAGACTAATCGAACACAATTTTGAAACTGCATACCCTAGTGATGATTCAGGCCAAGTTTGGTTACAATTCGCCCAGCAGTTTCAGAGAAGATTTTTGAAATTGTTGACGGACGACAGATGGATGACGGACACAAAGTGATGGCAAAAGCTCACTTGGCCTTTTAGGCCAGGTGAGCTAAAAAGGGTAAATCTTTTAAACAGTACATACCTAGGTATACCTGTATACAAAGGTAATTTTTTTAAACAGTACATACCTAGGTATACCTGTATACAAAGGTAATTTTTTTAAAACGGTACATACCTAGGTATACCTGTATAAAAATAGTAATGGTGGATTACCCCGCCACATTTCACAAAATTTCGAAGTATCAAGGGGCATAACTCCAGAACCCCTTGGACCTCTGAACCCATATTCGGGCTCGACTTGAGTTTAGTGGTGAACAAGCTACATATTTAAGTTTGAAGACTGTATGTTATTCTGTTCAAAAGTTATCAGTCGGAAACCTTCGGGGGACGGACGGACAGACGGACAGACAGACAGACAGACAGACGGACGGACACACGACTGAGGGTATCACATAATACCACGCCACTACGTGTGGCGGGGTATAAAAAGGTAATTTTTTTAAACAGTACATACCTTCCGGTAGGTATACCTGTAAACTCGAGATGGACATTTGCACAAAAAAATAGCACATTTGCACAAAAAAATGAGGACAATTGCACAAACAAAAAGAGGTCATTTTCGCAAACAAAAAGTGGACATTTGTGCAAGCAATTACTGACTTATTTGTCAATAAATTTTAACCCAATACAGACTTTCGAGATAGGAAGTCTTGTGTAATTGAAGGCGGAAACAATCTCTTAAAATACCAGATAGAAGGATAACTTGACTTTGATCTGATTTATTGAAAAAAATATGTACCACCATATAAAAGAAGCTGTTTATGAAATTGAAGCGTACTAATAATTCATCCTAAATGACAATTATTTAACTTAATTTTAAATGACGAAAAACAATTAACCTGGAGCGCTGCATACTGATTAAATATAAATCACCCTAAGCTCAACAGTGTTCATTAATTAGTGATTCCCTCTTAAGGAACTGATGTATTGATTTTTTTCGTATAATAATAGATTTGTTTCAGGGGTGAAGACAACTCAAAAATCCTGTATTGTGCAAACCTTTTTTCAACATGTTTTTTATTTATCTTCCGTTAGCATAAGTTTGTCCACTGTGCCATGCTCTGCACGAGGAGGTGGAAGTAGGATTTTGAGCAGTCTTGAGTCTTGCTTTTATTCGTGCATCTCTATGATATGTCTCCTCTTTTGACAATTATAACAAATGTTTGATAAATATTACAATATTTGCTTGAGAAAGGTAAATTTCGCAAACAGGTTTTTAACTGACAACAGGTAACTACAAATGGTTTGCGTAAACGTCCACTTTTCCTTTGCACCGTTGTCCACTTTAAATTTGCGCAAATGTCCTTCTGTTTTTCGGGTAAATTTGCGCATATGTCCATCGCCCCTGTATACAACAGTAATTTTTTTAAACAGTACATACCTAGGTATACCTGTATACAAAGGTAAATTTATTGCACATTACATACCTAGGCATACCTGTATACATAGGTAAATTTATTACACAGTACATACCTAGGCATACCTGTATACAAAGGTAAATTTTTTAAACAGTACATACCTAAATATACCTGTATACAAAGGTAAATTTTGTGTACAGTACATATCTAGGAGTTTAAAATTCTGGGCATTTTTCTGAAAAAAAAAGAGTGCTCCTATTTAAACGGAAGGTAATGGGAAAGGATATGATATTTTTTGGAAGGATAAATATCTTGGGAAGCATTCCTGTCAACCTAAAAATCCTCAAGTAGGGAAATATCCCTACCAAAATTGTCCCCTCATATATACAGGTCTATTTAAACAGAATTTCCTTTTAATGATAACTACATGTATTTATAAACTCATACCGGTAGAAGTTCTCCTCTCAATCACTTATATATTTAATGTATCAATGTACTTGGAAGAATCTTATTCCTTCATGGATTTGCTAGACCCTCACTTCAGTTGTTTAAGTATGGGATTTACCCAAATACATGTTTGCTTGGAAATCAAAGTAAGACAAAATAAATTGCCTCAAGTACCTTGAATTTGTGAATAAAATTCATAATTTTACCAAAAAAAACAAAGCAAATTTTGCTTAAAAACACTTGTCATGCTTTTATATTTAATTTAATTATCTATGTAAATTGATTTAAAACAAAGATGACAAAGAATTATAACTAAAATGCTAAAGAATAAAAGACAGTTTTAAAAGGGAAATAACTCATATGTCTTGTGGGTAGAAATAGATATTTTTTCCATCATTCAAAGGGAAGTTTGATTGTAAAAATATATTGGAAAAGAAATTGAATGTTAAAAAAATATTTTTTAGCAACTGGGAACAGGGAACTGTAATCCAGGTAAGCAGGTTATCTCTAGTACAGGACAGAAAGTCACAACCTATATTTTTGACTTGGTGGTTGAAATGTCACAGGACAAAAAATTAAATTCTTTTTTTTCTTCACATGTCTGTAGGTGTAGTACAATGCGGACTGCCTCAGCTGTGCTGCGGCTTTCAGGTCGTCAGCTTGATCTTAATTATACCAATTAACACTACATTTCAAATTTCATTACTCAGCTATTGAAATCACATTTTATATCATTTGAAAGAAAGTTGTTTTTTTTCAAAACATGTATGGATTTTTTTAGTATTTAGTATACTTTAAGGGCAAGATATTTTCTTTTTATGAAACTGTAACAAAACAAATGACTACCTTCACCTGAAAGAGTGTACCACCTTGCTCTTTTCAAACAGATGCCAATTCAACAATCATTATTTAGATCTAATTATGTTGATTATGATTATTGTTATTGATGTATCAATAAAATGCGACAATAAGCCAATAAAGCCATACATGTAGAACAATTGACCATAATAATAACTGACTTCCTGAGTGCTTTATTTAATTATAACACTTAACTTAGCTTTAACTAATTGCATGTCAGTGCCAACTTAAAAAAACATTAGAATAGACATGCATAGAATTTATATCTTAAGTAGATAAGCGAACAAGTTAAGATCTTTAACTAAAAATTTAAGGAAGTTAATGATTTTTGTTTAATACTGACTTTTTGACTATGTGTCTTTTCAAAATGCATATTTCAAACTGTTACTTTTTGTCAAAAGATATTCATTGTTCAACAAACAAAATTGTTATATAGTGACTTCTGTCTGAGATGTTTTAAAGTTTAACAGTGATTTAATGTCTTTTGACTTTTAGTCTGTGACCTTTTTGTCTGTTACTTTTTGCCCTGTGACTTTCTGTCCTACATCCTTATCCCTGACTGACAGGTAATTAGGTGATGACTCAGGTAAAACTGTTTGTTTACGACTGAACTAATCCTTTAATTAGAAGGACAGGTGTAATAAAACTAACTTTGGGCAATTAGATAAAAGTGACTAAGATTATGACATTTTGTAGATTTTTAGGACATCGGGATATTCGCTCAGGGGACTGGAAGTGGCGGGAGATATGTGAATTTTTGACAAAATATCGGGAGTCTTCAAGCGAAATAGTGAGCGGCAACAGGTTTGATGGGAAGTAAACTAGAACATGTTTTTGAATACCTGTATATTATAAGGAAATAAATAGGGTTGAAGCGAGCTGGTGTGAAAATGATGTCCGGCCTTCTGTTTGTATAGACTCTCCTGACACATGCTCGATAATAAAATAGTGACTTTCTTTAATTTTATTGGCATTTAATAAGTCAATCAGTTTACACCCATATATCTTAAAGTGGACCACCTAAGTATTCAGGATGCGACCAGAGGCCTCCCATATTCGATTAAGTTTCAGGACAGGGCATGTTTATTTCAGAGTCTTGAAAGGAATGGAAAATTCAGTTTAAAATACGGGTGCTTGATAATGCGATATTGTTACCAAACAAATGAAAATGACATTAACCTTTTCTTCATTATCAAAAAGTTTATAAGAAGTGGACTTGTCTCATTAATCTGTGCTGATCAGGTTGGATACGGAGAACTTGCTAACTGGTCAAAGCAAGTGACCGGAAGCTAAAAATAACATAAGAATGAGGCCAGTTTGGGGACATTATCTTTTGCTAATCGTAATTAAAGGTGATTTATTGTGGCCTAATGATGTAGCAGTGTTCAAACTTTTTCTCTTCTGGACAATTTTATAATTCATTTTATTTTTTGTTTAAAATCTCTGCTTTTGTAGACTCTTATACTTAAATTTATGAAATGGCAGAGACGGGCCTAAAATTACTGCCTGTTTTTTGTTATTTGACTAACAGTACATTTACTTACTTGTTCATTATCTTTGTAGGTAAATTTATGCTAACATATAAAGATTTACTAAAGACAAATTTATGCTAACATATAAAAACAGTATCTTTTTGAAATGTTCCATACTTCAGTACAAAACTCATCCAAAGCATTTGTTGTACACAGGGATTTTTATGAGCGTCAGCACGTCAAAGACTAGCATAAATTCCCGGACTTAAGTTGGTGACGTTGACTTCCGATTTAGAAAATAACGAACGTTGCTGGAATATCAATTTGGCATGGACACAGGACATACTGTTACAGATAAGTACAAGCTTTTATATGCAAAAACGTGTATATTTAATGTTTTATATTTGTGCATTTATGTTACCAAATAAGAAGTTAAAGATATTTTTAAACAGTTTCATTCTAAACGCCGAAATCCATCGAAAATACTTTCTTGTGAGCTTTATGTAATTATTTTCCACTCAGCCTAAATCAAGTTCACTTCAGCATTTAGAGCTATTTTCATGGAGCATGTTGAACAAAAGGTTTGGTTAGTTTGCTTGCTTTGCTTGCTCAGGCGTTAAAACTAAGACTGACAGTTTCCATACAATAGATGGGTGGAGACTATTTTATTTACAGTATTGTAAGACTTGATTGGTATGTTGAATAGATTTCACAATGTTGGATAAGCCTTGGGCATATTATTGTCTCTAAATAGGTTAGAGGGTCTCCATGGGTAGGCTAAGTTATTTTACCATACCATACAACTGATATGTTCAAATTTGTACATACGACTGATATGCTCAAATTTGTTGTGAGGGAAATTGATAGTCTACAATTGAAATATTGTAATGCTGGAGTCAATAAGTTTTAAAATTTTTAAAATATGAAATTTAAAAACAATATCATATAGAACCCCTAAAAATCTTTTTCAAAAACAACATCATATAGAACCCCTAAAATCAATTGGTAGAATTTTAACGCCCTTAACATGCCACCAAAAATATCAGAAAAAATTTTGACCCACGATAAAATAAAACAATTGAAAGTATTTGCTGATGCTGGATGAAATCTATTCAGGTTCATGTTACCAGAGACATATAATTAAAGGGATTAGCAACTCTGCTATCAACCCATATAAATCACAATAAACATGATACAGCCACACCAGAACTTTTTAAACTTCTTTTAATTTAGGCGACATATTTCTAAACCGAAAAGTGAACTGTTCTCCTTAATAATTCTATAGTACAGTTTAGAAAATTTGGATGAAAAATATTGATAAACAAAAAAGAGTGAAGGAACAGATTTTTACTGATGAAGGCCTAAGGCCGAAACGTCTGGAAAAAGGTTAGTGAAGGACAATAAATACAGTATATTCCCTTTTGGAATTTTTTGAAACAAGGAAAAAAGATATTGGCAAAGAAAGCGGAGACTTCGTGTGAAAATCTAACGACGATGATCGTTGTGTCCCATGTTCAATTTTGAAACTCCTCTTTTATTTCCGTGATTAGAACTTCATAGTTATGAAGACTGGAAAGTATTTTACCTTGTTGATAGAGTTTAGAAACTTTTATTATGATATTTTCATGTTTTATCGAGATATTAGTGATTTATTGTTGTGAAGTGGAAGTTTTTTTGAAGTCTCGATGGCGTCGCGATTTCCCGAGAATTCATAATGTTGCCAGTCTCTTTAATTTATATGTCTCTGATGTTACACATGATAAAGATTTCTGTCATTAGATTTGCTTTGTCCAATCAATTCAAATAAAGTAGTCTCCTCCCATCTATTGTATGGAAACTGTAAATCTTAAGTTTAACTGCATGAGCAAGCAAAGCAAACAAACTAACCAAACCTTTGTTCAACATGCTTGATGAAAATAGTTCTAATTAGCTAGGCTATGGAATAGCCTAGCTATATAGATAGTTCTTCGGGGGAAGTGAGTGGTACGCTTGCACAGTGAGGAGAACGCTTGCGCAGAAGACTATTGACCAATAGGAATTTCAGATTCTCTAAAATCAAAATGGCGTCCAGTTTCGTCCTGATAAAACGGGGCGGGATTTAATTTTTCTGTTTCCTTGTGGAAGTTGAAAAGTATTATAAACATTTACTATAGGTGGTACTGGGAACAGGTTTGTAGAGGATGATGGGATTGGTATTGCAATATCACTTAGCTAGATTTATAAATATAGATATGATAAAAAGAATAAGAACAGTGATGTATAAATTTAAAACCAGAAGTTAATAAATAAAGATGAGGTATTGTGCAATAATCAATAATATACAAATACTATAAAAGACTTTTCAGTTGTGTTAAACAAAGCGTGATTGTAGTTTGTGGAGATACTTTAGCAATGGAGAACGAAAGGTGGAAAGAGATAGAATTGCGTTTTTTGCGGAAGAATAAAGAGCTACCAGTGTTTATTTGTGTGTGTTGTAAAAGGTTTATGTTTTGAAGCCAAGTACATCATGAGCCACCACACCCATGTCAATCAAACACGCAATTTTCTATCCAAGGCTATTCCATAGCATAGCGTATCGTTTTTATTTCATTAAAACCATTATCCGATTTATATCATCCACTTATGTAAGTCCCTTGTGTTTTCTAGTTATCTTATCGAGTATTGACCCTATCAGCTTTTCTGGATAAGGGGGAGATAACTCCAACATCCTTGTATAGGCTCTTTCAGTTATAATGTAGCAAATCAGTTACCGGTATATGTTGATAAAAATGAATAAATGAATTAAGAAATCAAAAAATGTCTATGAATCTTTCACTGTTGTCGATAATCAATTAACAGACATGTTTTACCTGACTGAATAAACATCCTGTACTATACAGGTGTGTTAATTAGAACTATACAGAAGATTGCCCTTGGGTGTTTTCTTTCAAGTATTTATCCAATTATAGCTCTCAAAACAGGTGTATTAAAATTTTCTACAAACATTAAAAATGGATTTTGAATTCCGGAGGGGAGTCTATGCAGATTAGCATCACTTGTGTTCCCAACTAACATTGCACGGGTTTACCGTCAGTAAGTAAAGCGAGATATTTAAGACAATTTGGGCAATAACTGGGAAGTTACGATATTTGGCCAGCAAAATGTAAAAATACAAGTAAGAATTCACACATGAAATTTCTGCTTACACAGATTCTATATTTTGACCTCAAAACTGAAAACTATTCAGGGGAGATAAGTCTTCCACTTTTATTTTTTTTTCAATGACTGAAGATTATTTTGGTCAATATCTAAATAAACAATTAATTGTACAAATGTTATTTATGCAGTATGGCGTATAACACATAACGATAATGAACTACAGAGAAGCTAACTCAAATAAGATTTGTTCACTCCAAAAGAGTCAAGTAGCTCCTGATTGGAAAATTCAAGGGCGTTTCAATAATTAACGGTTGAATTGATAAACTGCTGTCGAATGTCGCCACAAATCAAGAATCTTCGCTGGTCAATTTTTAAATAACAAAGATTTTAATAAATTGTTTTTTTTTTTGGCACTGGATACGGTTACACAGATATGTAACAATAACGGAAAATTATTGTTACAATCGGATCACCTTCGGCCATTTCCGCCTACAGATCGGAAAGTGACCTCGGAAGTAAGTAGTATGAATATGGACCATTTTTGGTCCAAATATTCAAATTATGCCTATTTACTCATAACAACAAAGAAACACTGCGCATATTAAAGACTCTACATATTCTCCAAGCTTTACTGAATTATGACATTTAAAAACTGGAAAAT
>MJUU01027770.1:3802-23902 GCA_002080025.1 Modiolus philippinarum
GAGCTACAAGGGGTCAAAGGGGCCAAAAATGCAATTTTTCTAAATATGTCAAATCTTTATTTTTCATCGGATTTCGATGGGATTTTTTTCTTTGGATTCCTCTTGATCTAAGCTTTCAGTAGTATGACAACAAATTTTTTGTGGGTCTTACCGTTTCCGAGCTATAAGGGGTCAAAGGGGCCAAAAATGCAATTTTTCTAAATATGTCGAATCTTTATTTTTCATCGGATTTCAATGGGATTTTTTTCTTTGGATTCCTCTTGAGCTAATCTTTCAGTAGTATGTCAACAAATTTTTTGTAGGTCTTACCGTTTCTGAGCTACAAGGGGTCAAAGGGGCCAAAAATGCAATTTTTCTAAATATGTCAAATCTTTATTTTTCATTGGATTTCGATGGGATTTTTTTCTTTGGAATCCTCTTGATATAAGCTTTCAGTAGTATGTCAACAGATTTTTTGTAGCTCTTACTGTTTTGGAGCTACAAGGGGTCAAAGGGGCCAAAATTGCAATTTTTCTAAATGTGTCATATCTTTATTTTTCATCAGATTTCGATGGATTTTTTTCTTTGAATTTCTATGGATGTAAAGTTTTAGTTGATAGTACATATTTTACATAGCTCTTACGGTTTTTTATCAGTAAGTAATCAAAAGGGTTTTTTTCCCTATTTTGTTTCTAGCTAATAGCTGTGTCTAGCTTCTTTTTGTGTCCATCTAATTATTGTGTCATGCTCTTTACTGTGTCCACATTCACTTTAAACTACCGTTGTTGAAATTTCAGTGGTCAACATGCTGCGGTCGTATCATGCTGCGCTCGGCGTAGCCCTTTATTAACTATTCAAAAAATTTCTTTAAATTCTTGTCAATTTTAGTGAAAATCAGTAAAAAATATGAAATAAAATCCTCCCATCACCCCAGATTTTTTGTTACAGTTGGATGAGCATCTACAAATCAACTCGATAGGGCCTAATTGGGTTCAATTCAAATTTTCATCCAAGTTCACATCTCAGTCTGTATACATTGTAGGATCATCTTGCCTTGCATATGCATGCATCTCGAGGCAAAATAAGAGGCACTTTGACCAATATTTTCCTTCAGATTGATTTACATTCAAGTTCCTGCAAGAAGTCATATCTCAGTTACTATACATAGTGGGATTATGTTACCTTGCATATGAATGCATATCTGATGGTAGATCACCATCCAAGCAAAATAAGGTCACTTCGACCTATATTTACCACTTGGTTGATTTACATTCAAGTTTTGGGCAAGTTAATATCTTGGTCTCTATTCATGGCAGAATAATAATGTTTGCATGTATCTCTGATGGTAGGTCAGCATCCAGGCAAAATGGGGTCACTTTGACTTATATTTTATGCTTGAGAAACTTATATTCAAGTTAAGGGACAAATTCAGGTTTCAGTCAAACACAGACAGTCACTATACATTGTAGGATTGTGTAACCTTGCATATCAATGCATCTCTTGTATCATGTCAGCATCGAGGAAAAATTAGGTCACTTTGACCTATATTTTGCATTTGATTGATTTACATTCAAGTTTATATGAAGAAGATCATAGCTCAGCATACATGTAGATGTTAGGTTAATATTACCTTGATAATGCATGCACCTCTGATGTTAGGTTAGTTTCCAGGCAAATTTAGTCTTTTTGACCTATATTTTTCTGATTTTTTTTTCACTTGAAGGACTTAACGATGGACTTGTCCAGATCTCAATCACTCTTGTGACCTTGCATATGGATGCATCTCTGAATGTAGGTTAGCATCCTGGCAAAAGTGGGTTACTGTGGCAATATGCCATAACAAGGCAAACTTTGTAATCATTGATTACCTCTATTTTTGATGTTTGCTCCTTTAAGAATACATAATTGCCCTTAAAGAATGCTTTTCAGTGGAACTTTTGTTAGAAGATACAAATATATAGTCTGAAGGCAAATTACAGGTAGATTATCATTGACTTAAACTTCAGACTGCTTCTGCTGCAGATTCTCTTACATTATTTCTAGACATAGATTTGTAGGAAAGCATTTAGATTTTCTTGAAGTCTGTTTTATTTCCCCACACCAGCATAAACAAGAAAGACAACTCTTACTTGTGAGGATTGTGATCATGGTCAGATTCATCGTCTGTATGTCTGTGCACCTCTATCTGTGGTACAGAACTGTAGAATTTCTCTCTCATCTTATTCTCTGTGTAAGTTGTTACCTGTTAAAGAATGGAAAAAGTAAATAAACAGTGTTTGTATTCCCATATTGATTGTAATTTTTTCTTCATTTTGAATCAAATCCCCCATGCAAGACCTCATTAGTTAGTCAAGTACTATTCTGAAACTAATGGGGTACCAAAACTGTACCCATAAGTTGCATTCTGTACATACATACATGAGGTTTCAAGCAAAAAATTTAATGTCAAAATCACCATGATTACTACACATCATGATATGGAGGAAAACGTTTTTGAAATGCAACTTTTAATGGGAATTGTCTGTGTCGCATGACAATAATTTCAGATCCAATTATGTATTATATGGGACAATAAACTGATACAATGTTATAAAAATTGAAGATTTCAAAATATAAAAGAGGTTAGATATTAGTGCAAAATTAACAAAATACCTTATGCACATACTCTTAGTGTTCAATAAATTCTCTATTTACTTACCCATTTCTTTGTCCTTTTGCCTTCCATTGTTCAGAATTTAAATAGTACTGATCAAAATCATACTACAACTAAGCCCTTATTAATTTCTCATGGGTCTCTTTATACCATATGCAGCTTTAATCAAATAAATGATGCTATTAATTATTGACAAGAAACCTGTCTTTGTAACATGACTTACAGAGGACATATGCCTGGCTGGTATTTATTTAAGGAAATGAAAAGTTGATTGAATTTGCTGTATCAGGCATTTGCATTGCTAATCTTTTAAATAATTCATAATAAGAGGGACTATTTCACATATATATGGTATATTTCTTGTACCTATGGCTGTTAAGGTAAAACCCCTTTCTAAGCCTTTTCCATAGGATGATGTACCCCTTTAGAATCTTACATTTTCTTAAGCAATGTTCTACAGATGAGCTGTTATTTCTTGTAACTATGGCAGATAAGGTTATACTCCCTTTAGAATCTGACACAACTAAGCAATTTCCTTAAAGATAATAGCCCCTTTAGAACCTCACATAACTAAGCAATGACCTTAAAGATGTGCTGTTCTATACAGTGGCATATACTTCTTGTACCTTTGGCAGATAAGGTAATACTCCTGTTGGAACCTCACATAACTAAGCAATGTCCTTGTTCATAATACTCCCTTTAGAACCTCACATAACTTAGGCAATGGCCTCAAAAAATGTGCTGTTCTGTATAGTGGCATATTTCTTGTACCTTTGGCAGATAAGGTAATACTCCTGTTGGAACCTCATATAACTAAACAATGACCTTATAGATAATACTCCCTTTAGAACCTCACATGACTTAAGCAATGGCCTTAAACAGATGTACATTATAAATAATGGTTTATTTCTTGATGCTAATATTCATGTAATTATTTTACATCATCAGTATAATGATTTGCTAATAGACATACCAGAACATTAGTAATTATGTGCAGAACTAATTAAGATGAAAGATTATACATTACATAATATTGTATGAAGGGTTATGGAAGGAAGAAGGTCTTAAGAATAATGTATCGAAGGCAGTGGTATAAAAGACAATTTTATGGAAGTGTGTGTTAGAGACAGTAATATGTAAGGTAAAGCTTATCTGGATCTGGCCAGGGTGAGCTTTTGCTATCTCCTCAAGTCCATCATGTTTACAGTTGCACCTTGATGGCTTGGAATTGGAATACCATGGCTATTTCTAACCCTTTTTGTTCTCCCTTTGTTAGAGTTTAAACACATTTCAACCTCGATAGCTCGAACACCCCTCTACCTGCAAACTGTTTTCACTGGTCCCTCGAGTTTTGAACCATTGAAGTTGGACTAATATGTATGTTTGGCGTAAACATTTCATATATCCTTGAAGACTACTTGGCCACAAAAGTCTTTGTGTGGTCCCCTGTTAAAAGATGTTTTTCAGGTATGCACTTTATTTACAGAAGATGGCCCCTATTTGGGGACATAGTTATACCCCTGTAACGAAGTTGGGGTGGTTATATTGGAATCACCTTGTCTGTCCGTCTCTCTGTCCGTAGACATTTTTTGTCAGGAGCTTATCTTGGAAACCCTTCAATATTTCTCAATAAAATTTTGTATGCATGTTAGAAACCATAAGAACTTGTGCATCTCTTATTTTCAGATTGATTCATTGATTTTTTAAAAAGTTATAGCATTTGGGGGATTTTCGAACTTAGAATTTATACTGAAAAAATTTGTCTGAAGTGTATCTCGGAAACCCTTCTAAATATCTTTTTCAAATTTTGTCAGCATGTTCATTATCATATAAACATGTGCACCTGTGTATTTTCAGATTGATTCGTTAAATTTTGAAAAAGTTACGGCTACTACAATATTTTTGTACTTATGTACCCATATGGAAAATTTTTGTCCGTAGGCAATCTAAGACTCTCTTTGAATATCTTTTTCAAATTTTGTCACAATGTGTAGTACCTTATGAAACCATGGACCTTATATTTTCAAACTGATTCATCAAATTTTGAGAAAGTTATTGCAACTTTGGTGTTTTGAACTTTGTATAATTTCTGAAAAAAAAGGTTTGGAGGTATATCATAGTGTTCACTTGTATTGTGTCCACACTTGTACTGTGCCACACCTGTATTGGGTCAACATTCACTTAAATTTGCACTTACAATACTGATTTAGGATTCAATGAGCGGGGGTATAACTGACTACCATTCGGCGACAGCTCTAGTTTATGGCGGATTTCCTGGCTCAATAACGTATTATATTTGCAATTCTTCAATGAACATACCAATATTCCTCAAGTAACACCTATAACAACTCCTTCAAAACTCCTATCTTTTCTTTGTCAATCAACCAATCAAGATTCTATAGAATTCTTTTGTATACCAATTTGTCATTACTGGAGTATCAAGGTAAATCCCTTCAGGCAGTACAAATTGGTATACAATAGAATTTCTATAGAATCTTGATTGGTTGATTGGCAAATAAAAGACAGGAGTTTAGAAGGACTTGTTATATGTGTTACTTTAGGAATATTGGTATGTTCATTGAAGAATTGCAAATATAATACGTTAAAGAGCCAGGAAACCCGCCATAATACTGGAAACTGTGTGAAAACATATTGAGAGGAAATATTTCTCTGAAACTAATAAAGCCAGTTGAAACAAAACTTTGCCACATTTATAGCCTTTGAGAGTCCCCTGTAGAAAAGATTTTTTGGGTTTGCACTTTTACCCAAGATGCCCACCAGTGGTTAATATAGATATCTGACACAAATAAAAAAAATTACACCATTTTTAGTTTGTAATTCAACAGAAACTTAAGCATAATACCAGTTATATTGAAAGAGACAAACTAGTATGAAGTTTGACTTGTATTACGTTAGATCAACTTGCATATACATAAAATAACAATACAATAATACATTACGTCGCTTCCTTCACGACGTCCGCGTAACGTCACGCTAATGTTGGTACATTTCGTAATATTCTCCAGGCGGCAGAAAGTGGTAAAATACGGTAAATAATTAAATAAATTACGTTAAACTGAAATATTAAGTTTCACTTATATGAAAATAAAAAACTGATAAGTTTAAAAATTACTGTCTCTGTTTAACTTAAGAACATCTTCAACAGTCTCTTATTTGAACATCTTACACTTAACTAATTAAAATTTCAAAAGTCACTTAATCTACTTTCTGATTTTTATCACTGCATCTATCTTGGATTTCCGTTCACATTTCCCAGTTGAAATATTAACCTCATCACAAATTTCTAGTGGATAAAGTTTTATAATTGGTCTATTTATCCTCCGTGCGCTGTTCTAAGTTTTGCTGATCTCACTATATTGTCATTTCCATACACTAGTTCCTCAATTACACCAAGTTTCCATGTTGATCGTGGAGAAATTTCGTCATATATTTGTACAACATCTCCAGTTTTAACATTTTGCATACGATTTCCTGACTGTCCATGAAATTCACGTAACGAAGTCAAATATTCATGTCTCCAACGACACCAAAAATGTTCAATTAATCGGCAATGTTCCTTATATCGCTTGGTCGCTGTCTTGTGTATCATTTCTACCATAGAGTTTTCTCCAAAAGTAGAAGTGTTTGGATATGGCAAAGTTGTTATTTTTTGTCCATGTAACAAATGCGAGGGTGTTAACGGGTCTTCATCGAGAGGATCGGTAGACACATAAGTAAGTGGACGGTCATTCAAGATGGCTTCAATTTCGGTAACTACGGTAATCAATGAATCCATGCTAATAAAAAAACGTCCTAACACTTTGCGAATACAGTTTTTGATTAATCCAATTAGCCTCTCCCAAAATCCTCCGTGCCATGGTGCTCCTTTGGGAATACATTTCCAAACTGTCCCGTGTTTGTTTAGTCTTTCATGTAATGTTTCCGAAGCTGTAAGTTTTTCAATTTCCTTTGAAGATGCTATATACGTTGATCCATTGTCCAATATCATTGTTTTTGGTAAGGACTTTCTACTCACAAACCTCTGAAACGCAAGAATGAACTGTTTCTCTGATAGATCTGGTACAGTCTCTAGATGTACGGCTCTTGTGTTAGCACATGTAAATAAGCATATGTATGCTTTGTTTTCCTGTCCATGTTTATTCCTCACTTTCAGTGCTCCTGTAAAGTCCACGCCCGTTACGGTAAATGGGGGGGCTTCATTAAGTTTATCTATCAGTAACGGTGCTGGTTCTGGCTTTAGATATTGTCTCCCTGTTACCTTTCTACAAATGACGCAATTTCGTAATATTGACTTCTCAATTTGTCTAATTTTCGGTATCCAGTAGGTTTGTCTTAATAGTGTTATTGTATTTCCAGTTCCTGAATGTTTACTCCTATCGTGTGCATCCATTATAATCAGTTTTGTAACTTTGTCATTTTGAGCCAGTTAAATTGGATATCTCGCATCTTCGGTAATCAGTGCATTCTGAATTCTGCCTTTGCAACTAATCAAGTTTGCCCCATCAATATACAATTTCAGCTGTTTTATTAGACTGTTTTTGGATTTACTAACTCCTTGCAATTCATCCAAAACATAATGAAAATTTCTGATTTGATGTCACTTGTCCATATCAATGAAGAATTGTTGATCTCATCTGTTGTCATCGGTCCTGTACGCTTGGTCGCATTACGACAATTTGAAATGAATCTGAAAACATAAGCAGTAACACGCACTAACTTATGGTAAGCACTGAATCTGTCTATGTCTATAGCATTAGAAACGGTTTCTTTCTCTTGTATTCTACTTGTGTTTACATTATCAGTTTCTCCTTCGACTAACAAAACGTTTGACTCCTCATCTCGCCATTCAGGCCACTGTTTCTTGTCAGTTATCCAACTTGGTCCTTTGAACCACAATTCATTTTGGCATAAATTTTCATAATTTGTTCCTTGTAATAAAGGATCAGCAGGATTCGTTTCTGATGGACAATAATTCCATACACAGTGTTGGGTCTTCTCGGTTATTTCCTTAACCTTATTCTTTACAAATGTAGGAAGTTGTTTCGTCGATACTAACCATTTTAAAACTAATTGGCTGTCTGTCCACAAGAATACATCTTCAAATTCAATGTCGGTGGTAGTATGTATGAACTGTAATAATCTCGCTCCAATCACACTTCCCATTAATTCAAGTTTCGGAATAGTTACTCCTTTGAGCGAAGCAACTCTGCTTTTTGCCATTATCAATGTACTTTCATTCTGGTTGGTGATATACGCACAAGCTCTATAGGCTCGCATACTTGTGTCTGTGAAAATGTGAAGACTTCTACTATTAACTTTATTCTCTGATAAGTATTGTCGAGGTACTCTTGTATGTGTTTTCCCGTATTTCTATCCACTTATGTCATTTCGTCTGATAAAGGTTCATCCCAATCAAGTTTTTCTTTCCATAGTTCTTGCATTAAGATTTTACTTTGTACTGTGATCGGGCTTATGAGTCCTAGTGGGTCGTAAATTTTTGACGACTGCCTTAGTACTTATCGTTTAGATACAAGATCATTGTGTAAATCAAGTTGTGGAAATCCAAGTGTGTCCTTGTCAATGTGCCATTTCATTCCTAATACTTTGACAATTTCACTTTTGTCCTTCACAATGTCTCTTTCTGCTAAGCTCATCAATGTTTCAGAATTAGATGCCCATGAACGCAAGTTGAACCCAGCATCAGAAAATAAAGTTCTTGTTCGGTTGTAATAATGCCTTGTCTCTTCTTCCGTTTTGAAGCTAGAAATTATATTATCAACATATAAATCATTTGTCAATCTGTGTGGCCATGTACATGGGTTTTCTTTCAAATGTTTCATCAAAACGGCATACAGTATAAACGGTGAACAAGTAGCCCCGAAAAGGACAGACTTAAACCTATATGTTGCTAATTGTCCATCGGTATCTGTAGGATTCTCAAACCAATAGAACCTTGTCACATCACGATCTTCCTCTTCTAATCCTATATTCAAAAAAGATTTTTCATTGTCAGTTGTCAGCGCAAATTTATGTAGACGAAATCTTCGTAAAATACCGGGTAAATCGGTTAATTGCGAAGGCATGTCCATTAAACAGTCATTTAGTGATGTACTTTCTTCAATGTAAATTGTAACTTTACAACTGCAATCACAAACGATTCTTACTGGTGTTGTTACGGAGTCCTTCTTCACAGGGTGGTGTGGGATATAATGCACTTTACAATCCTCTTGTATATTGTCCTCGACTTTCTCAATAAACCTTTTTTGTTCCTGTTCTGAAATTATTTCCTCGTACTTCTTTAGCATTTCCGGTTCTTTCCTCAACCGTTTGATAACATTCTCTGTTCGTTTGTATGCTACATTTTGATTTATCGGCAGTGTTGTGTGGGTATTTTTCCACAGAAGTTTGACAAAGAATCTGTTCTCATCAAAGCGTATAGATGAATTTTTATATTCCTTCTGAAATTCGCTCTCGAATTGCTTATGATTTTAGTCAAAAGTTTCAGTTCCAACTGTCTCAATTTTCCAAAACTTTTCCAAGTCTACCTCTTCTACTCTGTGTTTTACTATAATGTTCATCATAGATGCTTGTGCACTAACTTTTTGGTTACCATAGTAGCTACTTGCTGGACCGGATAGTAAATACCCCAATTTTGATTTTACCGCTGTTGTCCGTCTCCTCTTATTATCGTATCCTCCACTATGTTCCAATACTGATCCGCTCCAATCAAAAACTTATCTCAAAAATGTCGTTTTCCATAACTGGGTGCGCTAATCGTAGATTTTTCAAATGTGGCAAATGTTTTGCGGTATGTACAAATGTGCGGAGTGGCGCAGCGATTTCAGGCACAATCAGTACATTTATCAGTATTTCAATTCCTTTGATTAAGAAATAATTCATGGCAGGTATATGGTTATTGGAAATATAACCATGGGCTGGGCCTTTATATTCGAATTTAACCCTGAGCGTCACAAACTAAGACAAAAAAAATCAAAAACATGGTTGTTTTGCGTCCGTCTTACTCTTATTCCGACACCATTTGCGCATGTGCAAAATATATGGTTATCAAGTATTATACTGGTTGACGATTAACTAGAGCCATGTTAGAATTGTCTGCAATTTTACAGTTGCGGTTTGTAACTGCTGCACATGTTTTTGCTTGTTGCTATCTCCAAATCCTGAAATAGTGAGCGTTTCACTTCCTGTAGGCTTCAAGTTAAGGTTTTCGGCAAGTTTCTTGGTTATGAACGAGCGCTGCGTGCCTTCATCAAATAGGATATTAGCATCGACTGTTTGACCTTTGTAACTGACAAGAGCAACAGCAGTTTTCAGTTAAACATTTCCATGCATCTTACTAAATGAAGAGTGTAAAATTGATGTATTATCTGAATTCTGTGTTTCCGGTTCACTTAAGATTTCGGCTTAAATTGTGTTTGTACTACTTTTTTCACTCTTAGTTTCTCGGTGGTCTATCCCATTACACAAACTAGTATGGTGGCACTTGTGACACTCTTTACAGTTTGTTTTTGACTTACATTCGGCTATATTATGATGACCAGGGCAATTGAAACAAAGTCTGTCACATTTTACAATTTTCCAGCATGCATTTGATCTTCAAATTTTGTACACTGAGCGGCAAAATGGTTTCCCTTGCAAAATGTGCATCGTTTTGCGTCTGGTATTTCTGAATACATTGTTGTCCGATTGTGATTTTGAGTATTCCTGTTGCAGGTTTGGAATTTTGTGTTTGCATGAAGTGCTGCTGTAATTGGTTGGTTTTCAACAAAATCGTCACATTTACCAGCTTCCAGAATATTTAATTCATTACAAATTGCTTTCCTCAAGTCACCTAAAATCCAATCTGTAGAGCCATGTTGGCACGCTAAATTTTTTCGTATTTGTTCCTGGCAACTTATTTACTATTGCTGGCACCAATAGCATCCCATATGCATCCTGACTTTGCCCGAGCGACTCTAGACCTCTAATATATGTTTCAATAGTATCATAATAGTTTCTAAGACTTGCTAGTGTATTTCTAGGTGATTCTATTTGTAACAAGGCTTGCATGTAAGACTGGGTGATTTTGTGAGTTTGTCCGAAGCGTTCATGTAACAGTTCTATCGCTTTGTTGTAGTTTGAATTGGTAAGTGAAAATCCAGCTATGGTACGAGATGCATCTCCGTATAATAGTGATTTTAAATAGTTAAATTTCTGTACTTGAGACATTACAGTGCACGGCTGGTTCATATGAATCCCAAAACGATTGCCAAGACAATATATTGCTGTCGAAAGTTGGTAGGTTGAGCTTCGGCAATTTGTGGTAATCCCTTGTGTTTGATGAAGAGCGAAATAGTAGCGGCGGTTGTGAATTCTCAGAATAACAACTAAGTGTAGGTGGAATCATAGGCTGTGTTGGTATGTTGGTTTGTGTAAATTGCTCAGCGTGTGGGTTAAGAGTCAAATTTGTACTCGCGGAAGGCTCTTGACTGATTGTCTGAGATGAATGCATAAGTTTTGTCATTTGCCTAAGTTTTGAATCTAATTCAAACATGTACTCATCTGTAAGTTGAATCTCCTTCTCGATGTCTGTTTCCAATATTGCTTCCACTATTTTGTTGTCGAGATCCTTTAGAATTTTCTTCTTCTGTTCCACAGCAATGTAGATTGCCGAAATCTCACCTTTGTCCGCATTTAAGTCTTCTCTGAAGTCTTCACATTTCTGTAAAAGTTTTGTAACAACTCCTCTATGTTCGGAACGAATCTTTTTGAATTTTGTATCCATTATCCTTTTGGTCATGACACCATAATATATTGAAAGAGACGAACTAGTACGAAGTTTGACTTGTATTACGTTAGATCAACTTGCATATACATAAACTAACAATACAATAATACATTAGGTCGCTACCTTCATGACGTCCGCGTAACGTCACGCTAATGTTCGTACATTTCGTAATACAAGAAGTTACATAAGAAAGTATTTTTTTAATGATTTGTAAAGATAAAGTATGACAAATGACATTAATGTAATGATATTCTTAACTGAATGTGTTGAATGAATATTACAGTTTTATTTGGCTTGTACGTAGTATGGTCTCATGGGAGGGGGAGGAGTACATATCCTTAATTCTAAGACAAAAACAAAAACTCAAAATTCTGGTCTTTTAAATGCAGCTAGGATGTTTTCTTAAATCATAGATTATGCTGGGCTTCTTTCCAATTGTCAATATTTTTATGCAATTCTAAGCATCCTACTTTTATTTACAATTCCTTTTATGGATAGATGTTATCAAATGGTTAAAAGATAGCTGCGCTAGATTCAAAGACTGACACTTCAAGTTAATAAGAAGCCATTCTAAATCAGAACCTGCATTGCAAATGGTTTGATATGAAACATTTATTTTTGCAACTTTCATAATTTCAGAAATTCTTGCAAGTTCCATTGAGTGCCATGGAGCAATGCTCTGCAGTTTGGTTACCAATATGCTGGCTTAGCTGCATTGGGCAAGAGGATGGCACTTCTGGTCCTGGAGCCCATATTACAAGAAATTATTTCATTGTTCAATGTAGTAACAAACCTAAATTACTACAACAATTGGCAAAGTGTCAGCACCGTCTCTTGGTGTCCCCAGCAGTTAAGTCAACACAATAAAGCTGATTTTTCTGCTTTGGACACGAGGATAGCATGCTGTAACTTGTAGCCTTTTCCATAAAATTTGAATAAAATAGATATCTGTCAAATTGTAGCTCTTTATCTATAACAATTTAGTTGTGTCCTTCTTTTACTAGCCTCCTCTGTGCATGCTCTAATTTCAATTATATATGTTGTTAAAAGAAAGGGATATTGATTAAATTACACATATATATATATAACTTATGTATTAAGGCGAATAATGCTATTGTACTATGTGTATGGGTTTTGTATAGTGCCCTGACAGGCCCATTTTTATCGACAATAAAAGTTCTTCTTCTTCTTCTTCTTCTCTCCTTTATGGGCATAATGTTACTCTAAGAATTTGAAGATAATTTGATAGAAAAAATAAGAATTGATTTATGATTGATGGTTAAAGTTAAGTCAAAATGCTGGGATTATTTTCTATATCTGAACTTATACAGACCATAGTCAGAATTAGAAACAAACATTTCTAAATAAGTAAATATAGAATAATGGAAGTTTTTTTTCTAATACAATTGTTTAGCCCACTTGTAGCCGAGTCTGTTATTGGAAACTACACTTCTATTATTCTTTTTTATCGGTATTTGACTAAATCTTTTGATAGAACAGATTTCTGTTTTCTAGAAATTGAGAAATTGACTGTTTGTATAGTAAAAGAATTGGTACATACGATCCTGAATGATGTTGTAGATGTTGATTTCTCTGTAATACATTGATGCACTGATTGACAAGGTAGGCGTGGCCTAAAATACTTTCTGCCAATAATTTTTCTTATTCAGGCAGTAGCAAAATAATGAAAGCATTTGCTCCAGGAGATCAAAGAAAACTGATACAAATTACCGATAAAAAGAATATAACCACGCAAAATGTTGTCCAATTATCAGAACAACCATATGTATAGGTTACCAGTCAATATATTACAACATGTGACATTAAACAATCAATACTCACAAATCATTTAATAATGATCAACTTTTATGTCAATAAATTCAGTAAAATGTTTAGATTTCTGGTCATTGACTTTTGCTTATCAAAATATAGTCTGTTATAGTCTTCAAGTGGTTCCTACAATAGAGTTGCACATACCTGCCAACTTTTAAAAATGCTCATGGGGGGTTTTATGGGTGAAATAGCTCCAAACATTCCGAAAAAACAAAAAGGGGAGGGGGGGTCAGATCAACTTTGTTTTTTTTAACTTCAGGACAATATGATCACTATTGTCATGTTAACAGTATTTTTATGCCCTGCCTACGATAGTAGGGGGGCATATAGTGTTCGGGTCTGTCCGTCCGTTTGTCCGTCCGTCCATCCGTCCGTCCCAAGTTCGGTTTACCCTTAAGTTGAAGTTTTTTTTTCTGTGAAGGATGTATGCTATTATCATGAAACTTAGTATAAATACACATTAGGTTATAATTAAACAAAAATCATAATAAAAATTTATCCCAGCTACCAACTTCATGCTTCACTGATCATGGAAAAAAGGGGGTAGTATGAGGTTTGCCCTTAGGTTGAAGTTTTTTTTCTGTGAAGGATGTATACTATCTTCCTGAAACTTTGTATAAATACACATTAGGTTATAATTAAACAAAAATCATAATAAAAAATTATCCTAGCTACCAACTTCATGCTTCACTGATCATGGAAAAAAGGGGGTAGTATGAGGTTTGCCCTTAGGTTGAAGTTTTTTTCTGTGAAGGATGTATGCTATTATCCTGAAACTTTGTATAAATACACATTAGGTTATAATTAAACAAAAATCATAATAAAAATTTATCCCTGCTACCAACTTCATGCTTCACTGATCATGGAAAAAAGGGGGTAGTATGAGGTTTACCCTTAGGTTGAAGTTTTTTTCCTGTGAAGGATGTATACTATCTTCCTGAAACTTTGTATAAATACACATTAGGTTATAATTAAACAAAAATCATAATGAAAAATTTATCCCGGCTACCAACTTCATGCTTCACTGATCATGGAAAAAGGTGGGTAGTATGAGGTTTACCCTTAGGTTGAAGTTTTTTTTTCTGTGAAGGATGTATTCTTTTATCATGAAACTTTGTATAAATACACATTAAGGTATAATTAAACAAAAATCATAATGCAAATTTATCTTTCCTACTAACTTCATGCTTCAATGATCTTGGATAAAAGGTGGGTATTATGAGGTTTACCCTTAGGTTGAAGTTTTTTCTGTGAAAGATGTATGCTATCATCATGAAACTTTACATCAATACACGTAAAGGTGCAATTAAACAAAAACATAATAGAAATTTCTCCATGCTACCAATTTCATGCTTTACTGATCATTGAAAAAGGGGGATAGTATGAGATTTAAGTTTCTTTTCTGTGACGGATGTATGCTATTATCATGAAACTTCATATAAATACACATTAGGATACAAATGAAAATAAAAACATAACAAATATTTACCATGCCACCAAATTCATGCTTCACTGATCATGAAATATAGCATTGTTCAAAATAGGTGCGAGGCGGCGCATTGTGTCCGTTAGACACATATTCTTGTTTTTTGCTTCATTGAAACTCCCATTTGGTACTTATGAGGTCCACATTCGCATATGTTGGTTATTAAATAATCTCCACGATTTAATCCAAAGGTCTCAAAATCTTTTGCTCATTGTCATTGTATCTGTATATGTTATGTTATAGAATCGGAATTGACTTTTATGTAACAGTAGAGAAAGCACTGTAGATTTTTATTGGCTATGGTTCCCTAGGGTGGTCTTAAATGCCTCTATGGAGCTGGCATGCACAATTTTATCAGGCAGTTGATACTGAATTTTTATACGACCGCAAAAATTTTGCGGTCGTATTATGGTATGGCGCCGGCGTCGGCGTCGGCGTCTGTGGGCAGCATAACTTAAGTTCTAGTGAACGGATTGTTATCAAATTTTAGTATGATGTTTGTTGGCACAAGCTTAAGCCCGGGTTTTAATTTCGCGTTCCCTGCCCAACCCGTTTTTGAAAAAGAGGCAAAAAAGGGGCCAAAAAGGGGTAAAATTAGGTATTTTCGTGTCTGTGGACAGCATAACTTTGGTTCTAGTGGATGGATTGTTTTCAAATCTTAGTATGATGTTTCTTGGAACATTCTTGAGAAACGTTTTTTTCCTTTAGGTTTTTGCCCCACCCATTTCAGAATTTGGGGCCAAAAAAGGGTTAAATGAGGTGTTTTCACATACTTGACTGTAGAATCTTTATTATTTATTGGATTTTGATGGGGTTTGTTTCAGTGTGCTCCTGAGGAAATTTCCAATCTGCAGTATGCCAACGGATTTCACGTAGCATGTACCACTCACGAGATAAATGGGGCCCAACAGGGGCAAATCTGAAAAAAAAAAATTTTTTATTTTAAGTCCAATTTAGATGCAGTTTTTTTCAATGGATTCCTTGCGAAAAATTAATATAGCACTCAGCTATTAGATTTTTGGTAACTTGTTTCCTTTCCCAGCTATGAGGGGCCGAACGGGGCCAAAATTGCGAATTTGCAGATTATGTAGAATTTTTATTTTTCATCGGATTTCAATGAGATTTTTTTCTTTGGATTCCTCTTGATCTAAGCTTTCAGTAGTATGTCAACGGATTTTTTGTNATTTTTATGCCCCGCCTACGATAGTAGGGGGGCATAAAGTGTTCGGGTCTGTCCATCAGTCCGTCCGTCCGTCCGTCCCAAGTTAGGTTTACCCTTAGGTTGAAGTTTTTTTTCTGTGAAGGATGTATTCTATTATCATGAAACTTTGTATAAATACACATTAGGGTATAATTAAACAAAAATCATAATGCAAATTTATCTTTGCTACTAACTTCATGCTTCAATGATCTGGGATAAAAGGTGGGTATTATGAGGTTTACCCTTAGGTTGAAGTTTTTTCTGTGAAGGATGTATGCTATCATCATGAAACTTTACATCAATACACGTTAAGGTGCAATTAAACAAAAACATAATAGAAATTTCTCCATGCTACCAATTTCATGCTTTACTGATCATTGAAAAAGGGGGATAGTATGAGATTTAAGTTTCTTTTCTGTGACGGATGTATGCTATTATCATGAAACTTCATATAAATACACATTAGGATACAAATGAAAATAAAAACATAACAAATATTTACCCATGCCATCAAATTCATGCTTCACTGATCATGAAATATAGCATTGTTCAAAATAGGTGCGAGGCGGGGCATTGTGTCCGTTAGACACATATTCTTGTTTTTTGCTTCATTGAAACTCCCATTTGGGTACTTATGAGGTCCACATTCGCATATGTTGGTTATTAAATAATCTCCACGATTTTATCCAAAGGTCCCAAAATCTTTTGCTCATTGTTATTGTATCTGTATATGTTATGTTGTAGAATCTGAATTGACTTTTATGTAACAGTAGAGAGAGCACTAGATTTTTATTGGCTATGGTTCCCTAGGGTGGTCTTAAATGCCTCTATGGAGCTGGCATGCACAATTTTATCTGGCAGTTGATACTGAATTTTTTTATTTATAATAAATTGATCATGCTTTCTTGTATAAACATTTGAGTTCTTTGGAAATCAAAATACATAACTTATAGCATTGCATTGATCAAAAATGATCTCCATGGAATCATTATGTAATACTACACAGGAATTTAATGGTAAAAATATTGAACTTCATCTCATCTAGATTTAGAATTGCTTTTTCCTGTAAAAATTATCAATATGTATGTTATGATTTGTATTATGTAGAATTAAAGGTTTTAACAGCATGACGATTGAGCTGCCAATATTGCATGGAAATCTTTTTATATCCAATGTATAGCTCTGTAAACAGTTACAGTCTGCCAGCTAAGACTTTAAACAGAAATTTTTATGTTTTGTGAAAAAAGTTCCATTTCTGAAATTTTATAATTGTTAAAATGGTTTTAATTCTGCATTGCAAACAATAGAGGTCTGAAATGTTTTTTCATTACAAATATCTTTATTTTTACCAAGTATATTGAGTGCAGTATATAGTCATAGGAGCCAGTCTGATGCCAGAATCCACAGAACCCTGAATTCCCAAGAATAGCGGTTGGCAATAATGTTTTTGAAATTACATTTGGTTGAATACTTTTTAATTAGATTTCTAAGCACAGAGAAAATATGCTGATATAAATATTGGTTTACTCCCCTACCATGTCATTGCATTGGTTCATAGTAATCTCAGCAGAAGATTCTTATCTTTGTCTATGCATCCAGCATCACTCTTTATGTAGTTCATACTGAACACATCCTAGGGGTTTCCTTGGTTGCCAAAAGGACTACAATATGCTTGAATTCACTTGTCCTGTAGTGAATTTAATGGCCTGAAGTTAAGACTGTTTTCATGGAATTTCCAAATGTTGCTAGCCCAAATGACTGCCTATTTACAAAATTAAGTAGTCCTTCCTAAAATTTACTAGCCTTGGTATAGTATTGAACATTATGTCCATGTTATTTACTAGCCTTGGCATAGTTAGTATTGAACCTTGGGTCCATGTTATTTACTAGCCTTGGCATAGTTAGTATTGAACCTTGGGTCCATGTTATTTACTAGCCCTGGCATAGTTAGTATTGAACCTTGGGTACATGTTATTTACTAGCCTTGGCATAGTTAGTATTGAACCTTGGGTCCATTCCATGTTATTTGCTAGCCTTGGCATAGTTAGTATTGAACCTTGGGTCCATTCCATGTTATTTGCTAGCCTTGGCATAGTTAGTATCGAACCCTTGGTCCATGTTATTTACTAGCCTTGGTATAGTTAGTATTGAACCCTGGGTCCATGTTATTTACTAGCCTTGGTATAGTTAGTATTGAACCCTGTGTCCATGTTATTTACTAGCCTTGGCATAGTTAGTATTGAACCTTGGGTCCATGTTATTTACTAGCCTTGGTATAGTTAGTATTGAACCCTGGGTCCATGTTATTTTCTAGCCTTGGCATAGTTAGTATTGAACCCTGGGTCCATGTTATTTACTAGCCTTGGCATAGTTGGTATTGAACCCTGGGTCCATGTTATATACTAGCCTTGGTATAGTTAGTATTGAACCCTGGGTCCATGTTATTTACTAACCTTGGCATAGTTAGTATTGAACCCTGGGTCCATGTTATTTTGCACAGTAAATGATGAGACTTGAATATTTGTAAACTATGCTTCCTTGCACTTCATTCAGTAACCAAGAACCATCAAATAGTCCCCAAAGCCAAAGGTCTCAAAGTCTGATACTGGGAGTAAATATTGAATGCAATTGCATAACTATTTAATCGATTAAAAAATTTCAGTAATGTGGATTTTGTTGCATAAACACAATTCTCAGATGCAAAGTAATTGAATCGTTTTCGTGTCATAAAAAATCAAGTTACCTCGGTAATGTGATTGAGTTTTATAAATAATTGGATTTGTCATCTGTACAATTAATCTTTACAGTATTAAATCAAATTCAGCGTGTAATGTGTGAACATGCTATTATACAATCCATTTCTCCCGGAAATGTACACATTAAACAAAACAATTATATAATAAAATTTTCCAATGTCGATTACATAATCTGGATCTTCACAAATCAAGTGCTTGCATTCCGCAACACTCCCAACAAGCACTGTGGATCCCAAACACTTAGATGTAGATCTTGAAATTGTTAAGTAAGATATCATAGATTTTCAATCAATAGATTTTTAAACGACCCCAAATAATTTTGGTCGTATAATGGTATGGCGCTTTCGTCATTGTCGGCGTTGTTGTTCGTAGACACTTTTACTTTAGTTCTAGTTGATCAATCCTTATGAAATTTTAACACAATGTTTCTTGGCACAAAAGAAAGACTTTGACTTGTTTTGGTAGTTGTGGCCCTACCCGTTTCGAAAAAAGGGGCCAAAAAGGGCCAAATTTGGTGTTTTCACATATTTGGCTGTAGAATATTTATTTATTTTTTATCAGATTTTGATGGGTCTCTTTCAGTGTGCTCCTGAGGAAATTTCAAATCTGCAGTATGTAAAACGGATTTCTTGTTGCATGTACTGTTCTTGAGATAAATGGAGCCTGAAAGGGGTGAATCTCAAAAATTTTAATTTTTTATTTTTAGTCCAATTTTTATGCAGTTTTTTGTAATGGATTCCTAATGAAAAATTAACTTTGCACTCAACCATAAGATTTTTGATAACTCCTTTCCTTTCTGAGATACAAGGGGCCAAACAGGGCCAAAATTGCATATGTGAAGATAACCTAAAATTTTTAGTTTTCATCAGATTTTGATGGTATTTTTTTCTTTGGATTATTCTTGTTGTAAGCTTTCAGTAGTATGTCAACAAATTTATCATAGCTCTTTCGGTTTCTGAGCTATAAGGGGTCAAAGGGGACAAAATTGCATTTTTTTTCAAATTATGTAAAATTTTATTTTTTATCTGATTTTAGTGGGGTTTGTTTCTTTGAATTCCTCTTGACACAAGCTTTTATAGTAGTATGCCAGCAGAACTGGAATATTTCCAAGCTCTTAAGGGCCAAACGGGGTCAAAATTGCAAATATGCAAATTACTTTAAAATCTTACTTATCAACGAATTTCATTGGAATTTTTATGCCCGATAAGTCGGGGGGGGGGCATATTGTTTTATTTTACCCTCGTCCGTCCATCCGTCCGTCCGTCCATCCGAGGGGGGTACATGGTTTGTCCGCACAACTCCTCCTACAGTTTTTATGCCAGAAAGTTTTTATTATACCCCACGCAACGAAGTTGCGGAGGGTATATAGTTTTTGACTGGTCCGTC
>MJUU01027770.1:55893-77662 GCA_002080025.1 Modiolus philippinarum
TAATTTTTTGGTGATTTATTAATAGAGGATACATACCGGTAGTTAATCTGTGCAACCTAGAATAACATGTGTTTAGCGGGGGCATCATATGTGTCTTACAGACACAAATATTACTAGATAATCCCAAATGGATTCAACCTTGCGCGGGGGCATTTCATCCTCTAGTCTTTGGTGTTTTTGTTCTATTAATACAGTTAGTTTAGTGTTAAATACAGTTTTATAAATTCCATATTTACAGGGTAGATGCAATTTGTTAACAACATGTAGAACTCTTCCTTTTGAAGGTAAATTGATTCAAGTTTCTCTACTTTTGTTTTGTTGCAACACAAACCTAACTTTTTTTAATTATCCAGACCTTTAAAAAATTATGTACTGTAGATGTATATATGTGTTTGCAGTTTTTGATGTTTGCTTGCTTTTTTCATTTTACTTGTTTGCTTTAGTCAGGGTCACTGTTATTATGAGCTTTTTAGATCATTTTTTCATTGATTATCTGTCGTCCATCTGTCTGGTCATCATTTGTTAAACTTTTCATACAACATTCTTCTGTTCTGAAACTACAAGGCCAAATTGAACCAGACTTTGTAAAAAAAGTCCTTAAGCAGCCATCAGAAAAAGATGTCCTGCAGTGTGCAGCATCCATTGAAGATAGCCTCCAGCATGTAACAGACTTTAATATTGGACTTTATTCAATAGATCTCTGAAGCCTCAAGGCAAATTAGAACCAAACTTGTCCTAATAGTCCTTAGGTTTTCCGTTTAAAAAGCTCTTGTCTGGCAGGTCTGCATCCAGATTAAGATGGCCTGAAGCTCGGAATATAGTTTAACATAGGACCTTGTATGAATACATGCATTTAAATATTGCCTTTACTGAACTGTTAAGGACATTGGAACTAGACTTGGTCTCAGTTGTTCTTTGATGGTCATATTTAAGTAACTTCTTCTATGAATAACATGACACATTGGAACTAGACTTGGTAAAAATAGCCCTTGGATGGTATTCTTTAAAAAAATATTTTCCGTTAGTTCTCATTTTATCCAAGATGGCTAATAGCAGGGAACAAATTAAACCAAGGACCCTGTAAAAATACATTTAAGGTAGATAGACACTGTTCCACTGCGCATTTAAAAAAAATAAAAAGTTGGATACAGAATAGGTTTGATTTTTGGGTTGGAACAGTAATTCGATAGCTTTTCCTTTGTGAGGTCATAATTGACTGACAGATATGAAACATCAAATTTTTTCATTGTGACCAATAGATCATATCATAAACTATTTATTTTCAAAAATATATAAAATTCTCATGGATAAAGGGTTCATTTCTATTAGGCTAATAATTGCCGTTTCAAATTATTGAATATATATTGATATAGTTTGATTTTGGGCCCTATGACCATGGGGAATGTGTTCATAGCTTTTGCTGACTGAAACAACTGTGTTGAACAAAGTTTGTTGCAAGGTCCTTGGTAGGTCCACTTTAAAAATTTTGTTGATCATATTGCATTCCAGATAGCAGTCAGCAATGTTTATAGTTTTATTCATAGCAAATGAAAATGCAATCAAAGATCTCTTCTAAAATCACTTGCACAGTTTGTACCAATCATGTTAGCAATATAGTCTGGGGATCTTTTTTATAAATTTGATTATTTTCATATGGGATGCCATTATAACAAACATTTTTGAACCCAAGGGGAAATGCATTCAAAGATATTTGCTCAAACCACTTGTAAAAACTTGAAACTAAAGTTAGTGACAATAACTCTTGATGGTAGTCCTCTTAAAAATTACAAGTCATGTTCATACAACACCCAAAATGTCAGCCAGAGGGAACTGAATTTATAATGCCTGGTAGTACTATATTATCTGTTGAATTATCTTGGTTGTCAAGGTAAGTGGTGCAGGCCTCTAGTTATTCTGCTTATTTTTAGTTTTGTTATTTATATTGCATTTTATGGCAAATTGCATTTCATTGTTCAATATGCATTTTTATTTGCCAGCAGGTTACTGAGAGTTTCATCCTTTTTTATCCTTTTTGCTTTCTGATACAGTTACTTCTTCCCATTTATCTGAAATATGTTGCCTTATGTTCATGTTATATGAAACTGTTCGTGTTAAAAAAATTGTTCCTGTTAATAAATGAGAAATGTCTCTTTGGGCAGGAATTATAGATTGTAAAAGATACATCATTTTGGGTTAATAATCTCTTTTTGATCTCTTTACAAAGTAAAAGGAAGTTTAAGGGACTATGAAAGTATACATTGAGAAAAATTATACAATTTGAAAGCCTTTATAAATATTTGTTGATTATAATTTGATTGTCGGTCTGTTTGTCATGTTTTGTCATGGTTTCTGTTGTTGAATCATGAAAAACAGTTTTGATTGGTCAATTACAAACAAGCACATCTTACATTAGAAATTGACAGTTATGGAAAAATAAATTTTATTCACGAGTCAATCCTCTCAAATCTTACCTACATGTTCGGTCAAAATTGAAAGAATATTCTTCGGGTTCAGTTTAAACAGGTTAAAAAGATGTAACAAGTCTCCATTTTACTTTCAGGTGAGAAAATGACATGAATTATTGTAATGATGTGTAACAGTTAGACCAATATAGAAAGGGTCCACGATTATTGGACCTTATAGATTCCACAGTCCTGGATTATCTGATAGACACCATTTTACTTATGTTTCAGGTGGGAACATGACATGAATTATTGTAATGATGTGTTACAGTTAGACCAATACAGACAGGGTCCACGATTATTGGACCTAATAGACTCCACAGTCCTGGATTATCTGATTGGTAATGCTGATAGACACCATTATGAAACCCTCGGAACAGAAATGACTAGCATGATGCTGCTTTTGGATAATGGTAAAAGGTATATCCGCTATTATAAAAAGTTATAAAAAAAATTATAAAAAGTTCATGAACTTTAATGACTCAGTCTCTTAAGGAACTGATTTAAACAGTTTGAGCTATTGAGATTGAATTATGTTTTAACTCTGACAAAGGGACAACTGAAAAGATTTTGAGACATCCATGGTTTTCCTGCTATTGCAGTTTGAGCTATTGAAGTTAGGCTGTATAGATGTAATCCAGTATAAGGTACAGTAGGTTATTGATATTCTGGACTGTTAACTCCATTTGAAAACACAACATTGAGAGAAACCATAAACTCTGTAAGGATAAAGGGTATATGTCTCCTGTACATGCATTGCCCATCATGTTTAATAATACTCTGTAGCTCACTTGGTTATAGCCAGGGTGAGCTTTTGCCATCACTTGGCATCTGTCCCTCTGTCATAAACTTTTCATTGAAAGATATTCTCCTCTGGAACTACTTGGCGAATTTGAACCAGACTTAGTCACAATATCCCTACTTGACCCTTTTGAAAAATGTGTCCTGCAGGTCTGCATCACATCCAAGATGGCTTCCAGCAGGGAATATAGTGGAACAATGGACCCTAAGGCAAAATATTCTCTTCTCTGAAGCAACATAGCTGATTGGCTACAACAGTTCTTGAGTGGTCCGATCATATCAAAGATTGCTGCCAGTAGGGAACATAGTTCAAAATTGAACCCTATTTGCTTCTCTAAAGCCACAAAACCAATTTGATCAAAACTTGGTCACAATAGTCCTCTGATGATCTCCTAGAAGAAAGCTGCTTATGGGGGTACATAGTTAAACAATGGATCCTAAGGGAGGGCATACAAATATCTTCTCTGAAACCACAAAGTCTGTTTGAACCAAACATGGCCACAATAGTCCTTGATTTGTCCCCTTTAAAAGATTTATTCATCAAACCCACTTCTCATCCAAGTTGGAACTTAGGTTAACATTAAATCTTATGGTGATCAAAAAAGGGGACCAGTGTCAACGTATATTTGTTCCGCATAACAAAAGTTCCTTTGGAACAAATATTATAAACATTGACATAATATTTCTTTTTTTTTTTGAACAATTGTTATATAACGTTTATTCCGTAAGGAACAAATACCTACTATAATATTTTTTTCCGTTTGGAACAAATATTCTATAATACTTCGTCCTTTGGGACAAATATTATGAAGGAACAAATAGCACATGACACCAGTAGCTCTTGTCCCATCGGATAGATAACCATCTGGGATGATAGTTCAACTCTGGACAATATAACATCAATGTCTATTAACATACTTGAAACTGAGATCTGTTAACTTTGAGGTTATTTGGACTGTCTATGTCTGCCATGGTCAAAGGGAGTGATACAGGCTCTTAAGAGCCACTTGTTTATTTAAAAGTTATGAGTATATAAATACCTTATTAGGGCCCCGCATCAAGATGCGGTCGCCCTATAGTTTTCACTTTGTCCGTCTGTCTGTCCGTCTGTCTGTCCGTCCGTCTGTCCGTCTGTCCGTCAACAATTTTTTCCGTCACAGATTTCTTGGCTTGTATATGTGGGAATGATTTGAAATTTGGTCTGAAGCTTGGAAATGATGAGTTGTATTGTGTAAGCAATTTTCAAGTTTGTCGGGCGCCCACTTCCTGTTTGCCGATACTTTAAATTTTTACTATAACCAAATTTTCGTCACAGATATCGCGGCTTCAACTGGAGGGAATGATTTGAAATCTGGTCTGAAGCTTGGAAATGATGAATTATATTGTGTAGGCAATTTTCAAGTTTTTCAGATATCCACTTCCTGTTTACCGATACTTTGATTTTTGACTAAAAACCAAATTTACCGTCAAAGATTTCTTTGCTTCTACTGAAGGGAATGATTTGAAATTGGGTCTGAAGCTTTGAAATGATGAGTTGTATTGTGTAAGCAATTTTCAAGTTTGTCGAACATCCACTTCCTGTGTATCGATACTTTGATTTTTTACTATAAACCAACTTTTCCGTCAAAGATTTCTTGGCTTCTACTGAAGGGAATGATTTGAAATTTAGTCTGAGGCTTTGAAATGATGAGTTGTATTGTGGAAGCAATTTTCAAATTTGTCGAACATCCACTTCCTGTTTGCCGATATTTTGACTTTTTGAAATGACATGTGTGGGTAAAACTTCAAAAAATCACTGTATCCAGCAAATTACTGTATCAACACATTTGTGTGTCAAACAGAATGTGAATCCACACTTACCTCAATATTACTTTTGCCCCGAGTTTCAGGATCGAAATTGCGGGGCCCTTCCGACAACGCCAGTTTCGACATGCTCTAGTCTTATTTCCTCCTTGCACCTGTTTGTTATTCTGTTAGATGAATTTCTATGATGTGAGGTTCCTCACTGTATTAAAGACTGTATGGTGACCCTAGATGCTTTGTTTTGGGTTGTTTTAACCTGGAGATGGGATGTTGTCTCCTTGACATTTACCCCATTTCCTTTCTTTTTCATACTTACAATGATAGCAAGGAACATGTTAAATGTGGATGGTATGTTTGAATGACACAAACTATTTAAATAATTGCAGAACTTCTTTTGTATGTTGTAGCTTTGGAAATCCAAACCATGATGAATCAACTATACTGGCTCCTTTATACCAATGTTGCAAGTATGTTTACATTTCATTTAAACTATATTGTATATCATATAAGGCAGTAAAGCTGTCAGAATACTTGTGTTTGTTGCATACCATTTTTTGTAGATTATGTGTTTCATTAACTACTTCATTTTGTAAATTTAAGGCCCAGTGAGATGAAAACGTGCCACAAGGCAGTTAGTAGGGATTAAAGCCACACATTTATGAAGATGGACCAATTATATTTTCAGATTCTGAAAATTTAATTCTACATGAAAAAGTACTCCCTCGGTAATTTGCTGTTTGTTCTTTGAATCGCCCTTGTTTATATTTTGATACAATCTAAAAAAAATTGAGGTTATATAATGGTATATATATATGATACTAGCATCAGTAGAATCTGTAGACACTAAGTTTCTCAAGATAGCTTCCAGCTGTTCAATCCTTATGAATTTTTGACACAATCTTTGGAATAATAAGTTAGCTTTGGTTGATTTTGTCAATTGAAATCAAAAAGGTTTCACATAATTTCACTAATTATGCAGATGTTTATTTTATTTTATTTTTTTTTTTTTTTTTTTGGTGGTATTTTAGTGAGATCCTTTATTATGAATCAAACCTAAAGTAAACTATCACTATTTTACCTTTGGATTACCCTTTGACGTTAGCTCTTGGGAGTTTGAAATAGATTTTTTATGCCCCCAGATCGAGGATCGGGGGGCATATTGTTTTTGTCCTGTCTGTAAGTCTGTCTGTTTGTGTGTCCGAAAATTTAACCTTGGCTATAACTTTTGAACTTTATAAGGTAGACTTTTGATACTTGGCATGTGTATAGGTCTAGTCAAGAGGAACAAAATTATGCAAAAAAAAAATTAGGTCAGGTCAAAGGTCAAGGTCACAGAGGTTAAAAAGGGTTGAATTTGGATGTTTTCACATATTTGACTGTAGAATCCTTATTATTTATCGTATTGAGACGGGGTTTGTTTTATGTTATTGCTAATAAAATTGCACAACTGGAGTATGTCAACAGATTTATGGCTGTTTTCACATATTTGACTGTAGAATCCTTATTATTTATCGTATTGAGACAGGGTTTGTTTTATGTTATTGCTAATAAAATTGGGCAACTGGTGTATGTCAACAGATTTGAGGTAGCATTTACCATTTTTGAGAAACAAGAGGCCCAAAGGGGGACAAATGGGAAAAATGAATTTTTCAATTTTTTTGTCAGATCTTGATGCAGTATTTTTCTGTAAGTTTCTTAAAGCATGTTTAAACAGATACTTTTAACATTTAAAACCATTTCAATAAACAAGAGGCCCAAAGGGGTTTCACCTGTTTTAGAATAAAGGGGTTAAATTGGGTGTTTTGATGGTAACAAAAAACTTTGGAACTAAGTAAGATAGACTTTTAATACTTGGCAAGTGTATAGGTCTTGTCAAGAGGAACATAAATATGCAAAAAATAGGGTCAAAGGTCAAGGTCAGAGGGGTCAAAAAGGGGTAAAATTGTGTATTTTCATATATTTTACTGTAGAATCTGGGGGCATATGTAGTGTTTCACAAACACATCTTGTTTGTCTCTTGTAATTTTTCTGGCAGTTTGGCTCAAAGTTTTTAATTTTGTTTGTGGAAACCTGACTACATTACATTTGTTTTGTGTACACACTTGCAGTAAATATCAAACACATGTATACCACTGTTCAATGTACTCAATGTTGTATCATGCTTTATCATCCTTCCCCATGGTTATATCAGCCTGCAGAGCCTTTCCGCATAAGCCATATCTGGTTGACCCGGATTAATCAGGAGTTGACCTGGATATATCAAGTGATTCTCCAAAAGTTTCAAAGGCAATAACTTTTTTAGCTCACCTGGCCTAAAAGGCCATGTGAGCTATTGCCATCAATGTGTGTCCGTCGTCCGTCAACAATTTCAAACATCTTCTCCTCTGAAACCGCTAAGCCAAATTAAAGCAAACTTGGCCTGAATCATCATCAGGGTATGGCTTCTCAAACTGATGTTCAGTTTGTCCCTCTGTTGAACAACATGGCTGCAATTGCTAAAAATAGAACATAGGGGTAAATTGCAGTTTTTGGCTAATAACTCGAAAACCGTTACAGATATCAAAAATCGAATAATGAGTAAATATGATCAGCATGATGAGATCTATCCACTGTGCAATTTTGAAGAAAATCTGAAAACCTATCATGCTTTATCATCCTTCCCCATGGTTATATCAGCCTGCAGAGCCTTTCCGCAAAAGCCATATCTGGTTGACCCGGATTAATCAGGAGTTGACGTGGATATATCAAGTGATTCTCCAAAAGTTTCAAAGGCAATAACTTTTTTAGCTCACCTGGCCTAAAAGGCCATGTGAGCTATTGCCATCAATGTGTGTCCGTCGTCCGTCAACAATTTCAAACATCTTCTCCTCTGAAACCGCTAAGCCAAATTAAAGCAAACTTGGCCTGAATCATCATCAGGGTATGGCTTCTCAAACTGATGTTCAGTTTGTCCCTCTGTTGAACAACATGGCTGCAATTGCTAAAAATAGAACATAGGGGTAAATTGCAGTTTTTGGCTAATAACTCGAAAACCGTTACAGATATCAAAAATCGAATAATGAGTAAATATGATCAGCATGATGAGATCTATCCACTGTGCAATTTTGAAGAAAATCTGAAAACCTATCTCGGAGTTATAGCCCTTTTTCCATTAAATTGTCAAATTTTTTGCATTTTTTATTTTTTATTTCAAAAAGTGTAACAGAAGAGGTCAAGTGTAAATTGCAAAAATGTTAAGCATATCAAGATCTACCCACCCTTAAATTTTGAAGAAAATCCATAAACCCTTGAAGGAGTTATTGCCCTTTTTTCACCCAATTTTTAAAATTTTTGTATTTTTCATCTTTCATTTCCAAAACTATAGAAGATGAAGGTTAAGTGTAAATTGATGAAATGTTTTCCATGCTGTGACGACTTCAAAACTGATGTTGAAAATTGTTCCTAAAAAGGCGGGAAAATTCAACATTGTCCGATTTCAATGAAATTTGGTTTCCAAATAGATATTGATGTTGCGACTTCAAAACCGTGTTGAGAATTGTTTGTTGACCGCCATTTTCAAAATGGCCTCCAAAAAAGGTGGGAAAATTCAACATTTTCCGATTTCAATGAAATTTGGTTTCCAACTAGATATTGATGTTGCGACTTCAAAACCGGTATTGAAAATTGTTTGTGACCGCCATTTTCAAAATGGCCGCCAAAAAGGTGGGAAAATTCAACATTGTCCGATTTCAATGAAATTTGGTTTCCAAATAGATATTGAGGTTGCGACTTCAAAACCGGTATTGATCATTGTTTGTTGACCACCATTTTCCATATCACCGCCAAAAAAAGTGGGAAAATTCAACATTGTCCGATTTCAATGAAATTGAGTTCCAAAATAGATATTGATGTTGCGACTTCAAAACTGGTGTTGAAAATTGTTCGTTGACCGCCATTTTCAAAATGGCTGCCAAAATAGACGGGAAAATTCAACATTGTCTGATTTCAATGACATTTGGTTTCCAAATTGGTCTTGATGTTGTAACTTCAAAGCTGATGTTAAAAATTGTTCGTTGACTGCCATTTTTAAAATGGCCACCAAAAAAGGCGGGAAAATTCAACATAGTCCGATTTCAATGAAATTTGATTTCCAAGTAGATATTTGATGTTGCGACTTCAAAACCAATGTTGAAAATTGTTTGTTGACTGCCATTTTCAAAATGACATCTTGACTTCAAAACTGGTGTCGAAAGCATGGTCCTTAGCAAGAAAGTTTTTGTCAAAAAAGCCCAACAAAGAAATATAGTAAAACATGATCAGACTTTAAAAACAGTTCAAGATATTGGAGGTGTTTGAGCTANCATACTTGAAACTGAGATCTGTTAACTTTGAGGTTATTTGGACTGTCTATGTCTGCCATGGTCAAAGGGAGTGATACAGGCTCTTAAGAGCCACTTGTTTATTTAAAAGTTATGAGTATATAAATACCTTATTAGGGCCCCGCATCGAGATGCGGTCACCCTATAGTTTTCACTTTGTCTGTCTGTCTGTCCGTCTGTCTGTCCGTCCGTCTGTCAGTCTGCCCGTCAACAATTTATTCCGTCACAGATTTCTTGGCTTGTATATGTGGGAATGATTTGAAATTTGGTCTGAAGCTTGGAAATGATGAGTTGTATTGTGTAAGCAATTTTCAAGTTTGTCGGGCGCCCACTTCCTGTTTGCCGATACTTTAAATTTTTACTAATAACCAAATTTTCGTCACAGATATCGCGGCTTCAACTGGAGGGAATGATTTGAAATTTGGTCTAAAGCTTGGAAATGATGAATTATATTGTGTAGGCAATTTTCAAGTTTTTCAGAAATCCACTTCCTGTTTACCGATACTTTGATTTTTGACTAAAAACCAAATTTACCGTCAAAGATTTCTTTGCTTCTACTGAAGGGAATGATTTGAAATTTGGTCTGAAGCTTTGAAATGATGAGTTGTATTGTGTAAGCAATTTTCAAGTTTGGCGAACATCCACTTCCTGTGTACCGATACTTTGATTTTTTACTATAAACCAACTTTTCCGTCAAAGATTTCTTGGCTTCTACTGAAGGGAATGATTTGAAATTTAGTCTGAAGCTTTGAAATGATGAGTTGTATTGTGGAAGCAATTTTCAAATTTGTCGAACATCCACTTCCTGTTTGCCGATACTTTGACTTTTTGAAATGACATGTTTGGGTAAAACTTCAAAAAATCACTGTATCCAGCAAATTACTGTATCAACACATTTGTGTGTCAAACAGAATGTGAATCCACACTTACCTCAATTTTACTTTTGCCCGGAGTTTCAGGATCGAAATTGCGGGGCCCTTCCGACAACACCAGTTTCGACATGCTCTAGTCTTATTTCCTCCTTGCACCTGTTTGTTATTCTGTTAGATGAATTTCTATGGTGTGAGGTTCCTCACTGTATTAAAGACTGTACGGTGACCCTAGATGCTTTGTTTTGGGTTGTTTTAACCTGGAGATGGGATGTTGTCTCCTTGACATTTACCCCATTTCCTTTCTTTTTCATACTTACAATGATAGCAAGGAACATGTTAAATGTGGATGGTATGTTTGAATGACACAAACTATTTAAATGATTACACAACTTTTTTTGTATGTTGTAGCTTTGGAAATCCAAACCACGATGAATCAACTATACTGGCTCCTTTATACCAATGTTGCAAGTATGTTTACACTTCATTTAAACTATATTGTATATCATATAAGGCAGTAAAGCTGTCAGAATACTTGTGTTTGTTGCATACCATTTTTTGTAGATTATGTGTTTCATTAACTACCTCATTTTGTAAATTTAAGGCCCAGTGAGATGAAAAAGTGCCACAAGGCAGTTAGTAGGGATTAAAGCCACACATTTATGAATATGGACCAATTATATTTTCAGATTCTGAAAATTTAATTCTACATGAAAAAGTACTCCCTCGATAATTTGCTGTTTGTTCTTTGAATCGCCCTTGTTTATATTTTGATACAATCTAAAAAAAATTGAGGTTATATAATGGTATATATATAATACTAGCATCAGTAGAATCTGTAGACACTAAGTTTCCTGAAGATAGCTTCCAGCTGTTCAATCCTTATGAATTTTGACACAATCTTTGGAATAATAAGTTAGCTTTGGTTGATTTTGTTAATTGAAATCAAAAAGGTTTCACATAATTTCACTAATTATGCAGATGTTTATTTTATTTTATTTTTTTTTTGTGGTATTTTAGTGAGATCCGTTATTATGAATCAAACCTAAAGTAAACTATCGCTATTTTACCTTTGGATTACCCTTTGACGTTAGCTCTTGGGAGTTTGAAATAGATTTTTTATGCCCCCAGATCGAGGATCGGGGGGCATATTGTTTTTGTCCTGTCTGTCTGTCTGTCTGTCTGTTTGTCTGTGTGTCCAAAAATTTAACCTTGGCTATAACTTTTGAACTGTATAAGGTAGACTTTTGATACTTGGCATGTGTATAGGTCTAGTCAAGAGGAACATAATTATGCAAAAAAAAAATTAGGTCAGGTCAAAGGTCAAGGTCACAGAGGTTAAAAAGGGGTGAATTTGGCTGTTTTCACATATTTGACTGTAGAATCCTTATTATTTATCGTATTGAGACGGGGTTTGTTTTATGTTATTGCTAATAAAATTGCGCAACTGGAGTATGTCAACAGATTTGTTTGTCTCTTGTAATTTTTCTGGCAGTTTGGCTCAAAGGTTTTAATTTTGTTTGTGGAAACCTGACTACGTTACATTTGTTTTGTGTACACACTTGCAGTAAATATCAAACACATGTATACCACTGTTCAATGTACTCAATGTTGTATCATGCTTTATCATCCTTCCCCATGGTTATATCAGCCTGCAGAGCCTTTCCGCAAAAGCCATATCTGGTTGACCTGGATTAATCAGGAGTTGACCTGGATATATCAAGTGATTCTCCAAAAGTTTCAAAGGCAATAACTTTTTTAGCTCACCTGGCCTAAAAGGCATGTGAGCTATTGCCATCAATATGCGTCCGTTGTCCGTCAACAATTTCAAACATCTTCTCCTCTGAAACCGCTAAGCCAAATTAAAGCAAACTTGGCCTGAATCATCATCAGGGTATGGCTTCTCAAACTGATGTTCAGTTTGTCCCTCTGTCGAACAACATGGCTGCAATTGCTAAAAATAGAACATAGTTGTAAATTGCAGTTTTTGGCTAATAACTCGAAAACTGTTACAGATATCAAAAATCTGATAATGAGTAAATATGATCAGCATGATGAGATCTATTCACTGTGCAATTTTAAAGAAAATCTATCTCAGAGTTATAGCCCTTTTTCCATTAAAT
Source organism: Modiolus philippinarum (assembly GCA_002080025.1). Classification (NCBI taxonomy): domain Eukaryota; kingdom Metazoa; phylum Mollusca; class Bivalvia; order Mytilida; family Modiolidae; genus Modiolus; species Modiolus philippinarum. The sequence continues at coordinate 68,310 of MJUU01027770.1, forward strand.
TTTCAAATTTTTTGCATTTTTTATTTTTTATTTCAAAAAGTGTAACAGATAGAGGTCAAGTGTAAATTGCAAAAATGTTAAGCATATCAAGATCTACCCACCCTGAAATTTTGAAGAAAATCCATAAACCCTTGAAGGAGTTATTGCCCTTTTTTCACCCAATTTTTAAAATTTTTGTATTTTTCATCTTTCATTTCCAAAACTATAGAAGATGAAGGTTAAGTGTAAATTGATGAAATGTTTTCCATGCTGTGGCGACTTCAAAACTGATGTTGAAAATTGTTCCTTGACCGCCATTTTCAAAATTGCCGCCTAACAAGGCGGGAAAATTCAACATTGTCCGATTTCAATGAAATTTGGTTTCCAAATAGATATTGATGTTGCGACTTCAAAACCGGTGTTGAAAATTGTTTGTTGACCGCCATTTTCAAAATGGCTGCCAAAATAGACGGGAAAATTCAACATTGTCCGATTTCAATGACATTTGGTTTCCAAATTGGTCTTGATGTCGTAACTTCAAAGCTGATGTTAAAAATTGTTCGTTGACTGCCATTTTTAAAATTGCCGCCAAAAAAGGCGGGAAAATTCAACATAGTCCGATTTCAATGAAATTTGATTTCCAAGCAGATATTTGATGTTGCGACTTCAAACCAATGTTGAAAATTGTTTGTTGACTGCCATTTTCAAAATGACATCTTGACTTCAAAACTGGTGTCAAAAGCATGGTCCTTAGCAAGAAAGTTTTTGTCAAAAAAGCCCAACAAAGAAATATAGTAAAACATGATCAGACTTTAAAAACAGTTCAAGATATTGGAGGTGTTTAACACTTTTCTTTCTGAATTTATTTTTTTCGCGGGTTGTCATGGCCGAAATTACTTTTGCACGAGCAGATTGCCTGATCGGGATTAATTTCGCGGATTACATGTTGAAAACGTGGGTTTTGATTTTTCGTACATTTTGGACATACTACAGCGAGTTTCGCCCTAAAATTTTGAGAAACTGACGGTCATTTCGTGAGGATAACGATGTTTCTTCAATTTTAATGGATATGAAGTTTTTGTGACACTGTTTTACCTGAATCGGTCAGCAGTTCTGAGTATCGATGAGTGCCGCGACATCGTAGATTTGTTGCATTTTTATTTCGCCGATTTTGTATAATGGGTCCTTTCTCGTTACAATTCCCGTTTCATTTTATTTGATTCCCATCACAAATACTGATACTACGGTTTCTATTTTGTCGCTGAAACGCTTAAAACCGCCGTCTTCAACAATCAAAGAAATGTCTGCCGCTATCTTTTTTTACCTGAATGGTTTGAAGAAAATTTGAGTTGTCTTTCTTTCTATAGTAAAAAGAAATCCGTGTGCAACCATTCTGGCTGACAAAAATATTACAACTGCACAGTAGTTGTACTTTGCCATGCCATTCCAAGGGTGAGAAAATCGGGAATTAAAATTTCCTGAACCTATTAGCTGGTCCTGGTATTTTTATATTTTTCTATGCTATTTTTATGTTTTAAAAAATTACAAAGCATTTTTTCTTTTANGGGGGGGTTAATACCTATGAGATATTTTATGGATAGAGAGAAATATATCAATTTGGAGTGAAAAAAAATTAAAGGTGTATAGATAAAGTTTTATCAGCAGTGGTATTGATCAAATAAATATAAGAATTTATACAAATAGAAAGTGTTATCCAATTTCATAAAATTACCACAGGAATTTTTGGTAGAGGATAATTCTTTCCTAGTTATCTTGTTAATATTTTTTTGTCGCATTTTGTGTGTGTGTGTGTGTGATTTAGAGAAGTAGTTTTTTAGGAGAGTATTGTTTTCATAGACCAGCCTAGGTAGAGGTGGTATTGGGAGAAAATATCCTGGAAAACTATCAAACCATCCCACTTTGTTTTTGTCTTTTTTTTTGCATTAAAATATAATTCAATTAAATTCACTGCCTGCCTGAAATATAGAGATTTTTTTTATGAAATCAAAACATTAGAAAATAAACTGGGCTGTCATAATGTAAGTAAACCCTGTTTTTAAAATATTTTGTAGTAACACTATTGTAATGAAAATTTTACATTAAAAGTTAGGTTCAAATAAATATGAAATGAAGCCTTTTGGAAGATAAAATGGTTGCCCTGCCCAGTCATCAGTACTTGAACTGAGAGTCCTGCCTGCCAGATCTTCAGAAGAATTCAGTCAAGGATTTGTCCTTGATTCAGTTTAGTTGTTAATTTATTTCTTTCATCATTTTTTTCCCCTTTTAACCAAAAAGTCTGAACAATTAACAGGATCTTTATAAACAATAAAATAATAGCATCAATAATGTATCAACAAATTAAATTCTTATTGTTATTTTTGGCCACCAAGTCATTGGCATTATGTTTCAAATGACAATTCCCATGGGTGTAATATTTCATTAAAAACATTATTTACAGGTAGGCTGAGATTTTCCAATTTCAGATTGCATTGAAATTTAGCCTATTATTCTGGTATCTTAGGCATTTTGTGGATCCTTTATTTTACTTGTGGTTCCATGTTGGCATAGATGGTGCTTAGATTTTTGTAAAATGCACAAAGCGTATTGTTGTGTCAATTAAATTTCAGTTGGAACTAATGTATGTGTAGTTATACCCCCCGCAAACAAAGTTTGGGGGGGTATATAGGAATCACCCTGTCTGTCTGTCCGTCTGTCCATCTGTCTGTCTGTCCACACTTCTCGTAAGCGCACTATATGGAGATGTGCATGAAGTAATATAATTATTGTCCGAAACCAGGAAGGGGAGATAATCCGACTTTGACTTTTCGTTGATTCCCTATTTATGGGTTACCTCGTAAGCGCAACTCCTCTTAAACCACTAGAAGGATTTGATGAAACTTTACACAAAGGAAGGACACTATATGGAGATGTGCATGAAGAAATATAATTATTGTTCAAAACCAGGAAGGGGAGATAATTGAACTTCGACTTTTCATTGATTCCCCATGTATGGGTTACCTCGTAAGCGCAACTCCTCTTAAACCACTTGGAAGAATTTAATGAAACTTTACACAAAGTAAGAACACTATATGGAGATGTGCATGAAGGAATATAATTATTGCCAGAAACCAGGAAGGGGAGATAATTCAACTTTGAGTTTTCATTGAATCCCTATGTATGGGCCTCTTACGCAAAACTCCTCTTAATCCACTTGAAGGTTTTTGATGAAACTTTAGACAAAGGAATAGCACTATTTGTAGATGTGTAAAATGTCAAATAGGCTGAAAAGGGTGAATTTTATATTTGTCTGATTTAGACAGAGTGTTTTCATTTGAACCCTTGTGAAAAGTTTTTTCTTGAAGATTATATCATTGTGTCCACACTTGTACTGTGTCCGCACCTGTATTGTGTCCACACCAACTTAATTTTGTACTTACCATAGCGATTCAGGGTTCAATGAGCGGGGGGTATCTTTGGCTGCCATTCGGCGACAGCTCTTGTTTTTTTTTCTTTTTTTTTTTTTGCTTGCTGTTGAAATTGAACTTGAACTCTCCATTCAAAATGTTTATGGTAATTGTCTCATCAATAGTTTACTTTTTTCCAGAGTATTTATATTGGAATTGATTGTAGAAGTGAGTGATCATGTTTTTCACCTTGCACATCAGCAAAATGCAAATAGCACATGATTTGTGTAAAGGGTTCAATTTTGGGAACAATGGGTTGGCCAAGGAGTCTGTTCACCAATTCATCCTTGTATAAGGATTACTATCAATTCTCATTTGAAATCATTGTCCTATTAAAAGTTTAGAAAGAATTCATCCCTGAAATGGTTAATCTTTCCAATACTCATTTTGTGACAGATGTCTTTCTGGTGTTTTGCATATGTAAGCCAAATTCTTTCCTGATATGACATCTATGAACCTGTGAAATTCTCTTGGTATTAAATAATAATACAAAGGAAAAATATTTATAAATACTATTGTTTTCTGTAATATTGTACTGTACCAATCATAAATGTTTGATGTATCATGCCCTCCTGGGGCCCTAATTTGGTAATAAAATATTCTGATTCTGTTCTTCTATTTGAAAATCATATAATTATAAGAGTGGTGAAAAATAATTTTTCTAAGTGAAATAAAATGAGAAATAAATGTGAAATTGTTCCCTTGAAAAAAAAAAGAACTAAAATCAGTATTTTGAGAAAAAAAAGAAAACTATTTCATGGTAGACATTATTTAATGTTGCTCTCAGTTTCACCAATTTAAAAATTTAAATCAGTTTCATAAAGTCAACGGGAGTTCCTTCTCTGGAGGCATTATCCTTGTTGGACCTGTATTACTGGCAGGGGAAAATAGTTGAGAAACCCTGTTCCCTGTAAAAAAAAAACAAAAAAAAACAAAAAAAAAACTGCAAACCGTCAGTATTTTGAGCATCTCTTGCAGGGCTTAGGCCATGCATTTCTGACTGTCCCAGAACTAGCATTTATACCCCTTTTATCACCCATGATGAAGTTCTATATTTATTTGATGCAAGGCTTCAGCCTCATTGATTTCTTCCAGGTGGAAACCTCGAATTCATTAGATGACAATTTATTTTCGGATGTGCAAGATGAAGAGAAAACGAGAAGTATCTGTTCTCCCAAATAGGCTCGAAAACTTCGCTCAAATGCTCCCGGGAAACCAAAAACAGGAATCCTGATTAACTACAACAGCTGTAGGCTTTTACTTTTAATAAATTATTTTGTTTTCGCGTAAACCACTGCCTTTTCTCGGATTACAAAATGTGTTGTCTACACATTCCGCCAAATGTGATTCAAAACAAATATGAATCCGGGTCGTTTCGCTCCAAATCCTGTTCGCACCCTGGGTTGTTTCGTTCCTATCCCCTTTCGCCCCGGGTGCATTCGCGCCGATTCCTGTTCGCCCTGGGTCTTTTCACTCCACTTTTATTAACTGTTTTAAAAAACTGTTCCGTTTATGTATTTGATTAGAATCTGGTTTTGGGAGTACCGAAAATGGGCGAATATTTCAGACGGTCTCCCTTTTGTTATGTTATTTTCATGGTTTTGGTTGGATTTGATAATTTCTTTCTTCTATATTTTTCTAACACTGCGGAATCAAAAATAATATCAAAACACCGACAGTTTAAATACTAGTAAATTGAATTGGTAATGAAGTACATTCAGAGATGCATGGGCGGTATGATCCATGCATACATTTTTTTTTGGGTAATTATGCTTAGTGGGAAAGGGGCCAAGAACTAAGCAAAATGGAGAAAAACACATGTGACATTGACTTGCATGATAAAATGTTTTTTTTTTTTTTTTTTGTCAAACTGGATTGCACTCCTGGACAGTCAACTCCGAGATTGTTAACGGGATGCCATTTTGTTTTTTTACAGTATATTTTTCTGTTTTCAGCCTTTTTTCACTTTGTTATATTTTGAATATGGACTAAGAGATAAAGATACACCAACAGGTTTTAAATTTATTACGCAAAACAATTTTAAACAAGAATTAGATTATGAGTTGCACTACAACACACAACCATCATTTACCCTCTCTCACACGCAAGATCAAAGAATTTTCCAAAAGTATAAAATATTTTTATATAAAACTCTCTCAAGGAGTACATATATGCAAGCGCTTGGGTCTTACTGATTTTAATATAAATACACTGGTTAATCATTTAATTATATTTCTGATAAATCAAAGAATGAATTACTTCATTTGATTACGATGTATGGTTTGAATTTTTATTAATTAATTTCAAAAGTAAATCCGACATAATTATGTTAATATCATATCCATCGATAGCCAATTACGCATTATATTCCCTTTAAGTATCGGAGCGAAACGGCCCACTTGTCGGCGCGAAACAACCCGGCGCGAAATAACCCGGAGCGAAACAACCCGGTACCTATTTGTTTAAAGAACTACCATAACAACGACTTCTGGTATTTCTATTTTTAGTGGATATCTTTTTACTTTTTTTGAATGACCGGGGTATTTAAATTTCAAATAAATTAGACAGGAAAATACACTGAGTCTTGAGATTTTTATTAATATGCAACATACCACGGAAGATATGTGATTTTGTTTACTTTTGCGTGCCCAAAATCACACGACTGTAAAGATGCTGTCAGCCAGCACCTGTTCGTTGAAAACACTCTGGATTTTACGATTCCTTGCCACATTCAGCTTCTGATAACTGTCGATTTTTCTTTCAACCATTTTTAAAATTCGTAGAATAATTTGCATTTAGATTTGGTCACTATTTTTTAACCTGTCAACTAATTTAGTGGACCGCTGCTTGACGCCGCCATTGTTACCGAGACCAAAGACTTTACCATCGATTTTTTTAACATTTTCCCGACTTTTGATGGAAAAATGTTGTAAAATTATCAAAATTTTAAAAGAAAATGTTAATATTCATAGATTGTTTCCAAGTTATGTCTAATTTCTCACGCAAAACACCCGCTTTTCAAGTTTGAAGATGACGTTCTAAAAATAGTAATTCATGTATCCTTAAGTATAATTTCGGCCTGGCGTCAAGGGTGCTAAAAGGATAATTTCGACACGCGCTCGAGGGTGCCAAAAGGATGATTTCGGTATGAATGGGTTAAGCTAAGAAAGTTTGAGAAACTGAAGATCAACTGTATAACTTACAATGTTACCTTGATTGTGGCAACTGAAGCCAGGTGAGCAATACAGGCTCCTGGGAGCCTCTGGTTCAAGGTTTCAAATGAAATAAAATAGCTGAAAATAAACATCTATTGCATTTGCTCTTTCCGATTAGGTATTCAACACAGAATTATGATTGCATTAATAGATAAACTAGACGTCAGAAAAATTGTAGAAACTGGGTCATTGATATATCTTGCAGAGCTTTGATGTTTTCACATTATGACGTCATAAAAGCTCCAAGGAACAATAGAATAGCATAACAACCAAAGGTTCCTGCAAAATTCAAAATCGACATTATTTAGACTATTTCGATCAAAATATTCATCCAGTTACAAAACCTTTGCCGATAAAATGATAAAAAAAATATAAATTATGTTCATAAGCTTAAAATTGTTGAAAAGGCGAGAATGACATGTATGCCGAAATTCCTGCCCAACTTGGGGAGAATTTGAAACCTCAGTTCAATAATTACAAATCTAAAATACCAAATAAAGGATCATAATCAAGTTATCGGGCTTTTGACAGCTGATGTATTGTAAAATATCACCCCACTCGCCAGAATATGAAGCTTGGGGCTCGTTCGCTACGCTCACACGCCCCTGTGATTCATATTCTGGCTCATGGGTTGATATTTTGCGATACATAGCTGTCAAGAACCCGATAACATATACGAACATGTGCAGTTTTCAATGGCAATTAAACCAAGCTATATCTTACATTTATCAGAACAAGCATAAATAAATATTAAGCCATGATTATCTTAGATTCTCATCCAATATCCTGTCCCAATTTTTTCAGCTTCCTTAAAAAATGGATTTTTTTTGCTCTTTGATGGTCATATTCTGTAATTTTACAGCATTTTTCACCATAAATGATAAAAAATAAAATAATAAAATACACCCATCAGTCCCTAATTTTTAAAAAATTTGGATGAGAATATAGGAATTTATGATGTTTAAATTAACTACTGTTTAAAAACAGCTGATAGATTGAAAATAAATGAATCTTTGAAGTTTAGAGAAGGGCAAAATCAACAGATAATAAGAAAGAATTCACATGAAATTCATGTTAACAAAATTTGCCTGTGTATGTCTTGATTTTGGATTGCATTTTTGAAAAGTAAACTCGTAATTTTTGCCATTCAGGTTATATATAAAACTATTTTCCCTTGTTTTTGTAGGATCAGAGAGTTGACATGGTACACCTTACTAATATTACAGAATGGTGTATTAAGTAAAATTCTAAGGAAGGTGTTAGATCAGGATTCGATAGCACCTGTTTTACATGACAGTTATTATGCAGCTTTAGATAGGAGATTGGATCATATACTACAGGAAGTAAACAAATGTCTAAAATTAAAAGACAAGCAACAGGTTTTAATTACAGACAGATAACAATGGCTTAAATTAGGTGCTAGGTATGTATATAAGTTGTTTTCAGATTTAAAAATACGTACTAAATGTACATAATACTTCAGAAAATTGATGTAATTTTACTTGATAAACTCGGCTATTACTATTGCTTTGGTGATGCGGGCAATGGATGGGCAGACTGGCATCAAACATTTGTTTAAAGCTGATAACTAAAAAGTTTACATCCGAATGAAATGAAAAAGAGTTTGAAATTGAAAAGGAACTTGGTTATATTTTTGGGTGCCAGAAAGGGAAGAACTTTTTAGATTTTGGAGAAATTAGGTCAAAGGTCAAGGTCATAATGATAGACAATAATTAAACAAAATTTCAGAAAAATTGTTTTCTAGATGATAACTCAAAAAGTTTACATCCAATTGAAATGGAACTTGAAAATGGTTGGATACCAAGAAGGAAGAACCTTATTGATTTTGGAGAAAATAGATCAAATGTCAAGGTCAAAGAAGTGGATATTGATTGAAAATACAGAAAAATTTGGTTATCTGATGTAGTGATGATAACTCAAACAGAGTTTGAAATTGAAATGAAACTTGGATTTATTGATTACTACTAGAAAGGGAAGAACCTTACAGATTTTGGAGAAAGTGCATCAAAGGTTAAGGTCACTGGGCCTTTTCTTTCTTGTTCATACATTTTTTAGATTTAAATTTTATTTCATATTTTTATTTTGTTGTTCTCCATGTACTAAAGCTATACAAACTGTCTAATTTATATGAAACTTTGATATATTGTTACATGTAGGTACTAGAAAGGGAAGAACCATATACATTATGGAGAAATTAGGTCAAAGATTGAGGTCATAGTGACTTAAAATAGATTGAAATTTGCAGATATATTTGGTTTCCCAAAAAATTTGGTATTTTCTTTGTTGCTAGAAACCTGAATTGATTGAAATTGTAATCAGTTTAAAATAGAGGTCGCAGTGATATATATATATATTGAAATGTCGAGGTAACAAACTTTAAGTTTAACTTATATGAATTCTTAGAATTTTGGATATTAGGTAGAGAAGAAAAAAGATAGTAAATTTTTGAAAAATTTCAGTCCTGGACAATTACTCTCAGAAATCCACATTTGATACAGATGAAATTTGGTCACATGATATATGAAGTTGCAACTCAGTTTGTGCATCCTGGTTTATTAAGACGGTGTTTTTTCTTGCTTCAAAAAATTACTGTAAGAAATACTTTCTCGTTGCTAACAAATCAGTTATGAAATGTTCACTCCATTCACCAGAAAGGTAGGTATATTGATTATGT
>MJUU01027770.1:78143-103297 GCA_002080025.1 Modiolus philippinarum
TATTTTTTTACCCCCGAAAATAACCCACTATACGGTAATTCAATTTTGTTAATATCATTGTACATTGTATTAAAATAGATTTGTTTATTATATGTATATTTTCAGTTTTTAATGATGGATAGCTATGATGCAGCAATACGGAAATGACCAGCAGCCACTTCCTGCCAGCAATCTTCGTCTATTGTGTCATTGAAGATAAATAAGAAAATGGATGACAAATGGCCTTGACAATTATCTTTTTCTGTACTGTGTAAGAGATATAAAAAATGAACATCAGTCAGCTCAGACAATTGTTATACATCGTTGCTACTAGAAGGGAAAATGAACAGCAATCAGCCCAGACAAATATCATATTTTATAGTGTCTTTTGTGATACATAAGAGAATTGGCGAAAAAACATCGGCATTCATTCATATTTAAGACTTTGCTAATTATTATAGATTATATCACAATAATGAACACTTTCATACACATTACCATGTAGCAATGTCAGCAGGTTCAATGTTCACTTGAATCATTTAGTCCATGTATTCTAGACTCTGTTCATCAGTCCATCTATCAGTCAATTCATATGTTTGTCACTTTGGGGAACTAAGTTTGTATAATTATCCCAGCTACAATGCGATGCGTGGATATGGTAATGCAGGGCGTCCGTCCATCCGTCCGCCCGCCTTGTAAGCACTCTAGCAAGTTTATTTCTCAATGTATTTTAATAATATTTATGCAGTAGCTTTAGTTCAAGGATGCCTCAAGTGAGTTTAAAGATGAGTCCTTTTCGATTATTTTTGTAGGAGTTATTCCCTTTTTGTCTTGCCTTTTTGTCCCAGAGGCAAGACTTAGAGATCCAAATTCCGGCGGCGGCGTCAACAATTGTACAAGTTTTTCATAGGTTGAATAGAGTCATTTAATCTTTATAGAATTGTGTCAAAATTGGACAGAAGCTAAATAATGGTCAGAAAATTACCTCTAGCTAAAAAAATTGGAATTTTTTTCTCCATATTTTTACCATATTTTAGTTTTTTTTTTTATGTTAACCCAAAAATTAAAGTTTTTTAGATGGTGAATAAAGTTATAAAATCTTATTGGAATATCCTAAAAACTAGACAGAAGCTAGAAAATGTTCAGAAAATTACCTCCAGATGAAAATTTTGAAATTTATTTATTTTTTGTTTTTTTTCTGTATTTTTTCCATATTTGGACTTGTTAACCCACAGATTAAAGTTTTTTAGAAGTTGAATAAAGTTAATAAATCTGACTGGAATTTATTGAAAAGATGTCAGAAGTTAGATAATGGTCAGAAAATTATCTCCATCTGAAAAAAATTGGAAATTTTTTGGGGGGTTTTTCTATATTTTTTGCGTATTTGAACTTAGTTTTTTGCTAAAAAATTTCAATGTTTATCCACAGGTAAAAGTTCTTAAGAAAGTGATTTAAGTGTTTGTGTCTTTACAGAATTTCATTATAATTGAACATTGCTGCATGCAGTGTTCAGATATGTAACAAGCTGTTGGAATTTTCATTCTAGTTCCAAGTTTGGTAAATTTCCTGAAAATATTGAATATGCCAAGCATAATTTTGAGGGTTCCAACATTGGTAAATTTCCTGAAACTGTCCAAGGCATGCAATTGTTTGAAATTCTTCTTGGCAACCATGGTTTTTGAGTGAATTTGAAATAAACAAACATTTTAATGAATAAAATTGCAAAGATTTTTTATTCTGATTTTTGGTAAATTTTCTGGAACTCTCCTAGACCAGTTAATTTTTTTTAATTCTACCCAGCAACCATACTTTTTTAAAAATATACTGATGAAAACAGTAATTTTCAATAATGGAATTGCAAAAATATTTGATTCTAATTTTGGAAAATTTCCCGAAACTCTTCAAGATCTGTTATTTTTTGGAATTCTGTCTAGCAACCTTACCATCTGAAAATACATTTTGGTGAAAACAGTCATTTTCAGGCCGTTGCAGAAATTAAATTTACAGCAAGTTTGGTATTTAGTTATTTGTTACCACTGGGTCGATGCCACTGCTGGTGGACTGTTAGTCCCCGAGGGTATTCACCAGCCCAGTAGTCAGTACTTCGGTGCTGACCTGAAAGCCGATTTATTTGAAAACTTGCAATATCTAATTTTTTGTAAATTTTGTTGAAAACTTAAGGAGTATCTACCTCATGCAAAGCTCTGTCCTTAGCTGATTTTGGCTTTCAATTTAGATCATATTGGTTACTTGCTCTCTATCAGTTTTAAGCATCTTTGAGTTTATGGTTTTCCAAATGTTTAGATTTTATCTGCACTGATGAGACATAAGCTGTCGAAATGGACATATGCAGAAATTAAATTTGCAGCAAGTTCGGTATTTAGTTATTTCAATACCTAAATTGCAAATATATTTGATTCCTGAAACTTTTGGAAAGACCAGTAATTTTTTGGAATACAGCAAATATATAAACCTTAGTATTGTCCTGATTATAGTGATACCTTACTGAGCAGGCGAGACACATGGTTCCTAGGAGCCTTTACGGACTTTTTAATTTTGAAAATTGACAAAATATCCTTGTAGGCACTCTAGCAAGTTTATTTCTCATTGGATTTGGATAATATTCACACAGAAGCTTTAGTTCTAGAATACCTCAAGCATGTTCAAGGATGAGACCTTCGATAATTTTTGTTGGAGTCGTGCCCCTTTTTAATTTTGAAAATTGACAAAAAATCCTTGTAAGCGCTCTAGAAAATGTATTTATACCCCCCACAAACAAAGTCTTAGGGGGTATATAGGAATCACCCTGTCTGTCTGTCCGTCTGTCTGTCTGTCCGTCTGTCCACACTTCTTGTAAGCGCAACTCCTCTTAAACCACTTGAAGGATTTTGATGAAACTTTACACAAAGGAAGGACACTATATGGAGATGTGCATGAAGGAATATAATTATTGTCCAAAAACCAGGAAGGCGAGATACTTTGACATTGACTTTTCGTTGATTCCCTATGTATGGGTTACCTCGTAAGCACAACCCCTTTTAAACCACTTGAAGGATTTTGATGAAACTTTACACAAAGGAAGAACACGTAAATGGAGATGTGCATGAAGGAAAATAATTAATAAAAAAAAACATATTTCTGGAACCAGGAAGGCGAGAAAATTTGACTTGGAATTTTGTTGATTCCTTCTGTAATAATTTTTTTTATACGACCGCAAAAATTTTTGCGGTTGTATATTGGTATGGTGCTGTCGTCATCGTCTGTAGACACTTTGGTTTTTGGTCAATAACTTTAGTTCCAGTAGATCAATCTTATGAAATTTTAACATAATGTTCTTTGGTACAAAAGGAAGGCTTGGCTTAGTTTTGGTCATTGTTGCCCCACCCGTTTTTAAAAAAGGGGCCAAAAAGGGTTAAATTGGGGGTTTTCACATGTTTGTAGAATCTTTATTATTAATCGGATTTTGATGGGGTTTCTTTCAGTGTGCTTCTGAGGAGATTTCCAATCTGGGGTATGCCAATGATTTTCACGTAGCATGTACCGCTCACGAGATAAATGGGGCCCAACAGGGGCAAATCTCAAAAAAAAAATTTTTTATTTTAAGTCTGATTTTGATGCATTTTTTTAAATGGATTCCTTGTGAAAAATTAAAATGGTGCTCAGCTATTAGATTTTTGATAACTTGTTTCCTTTCCCAGCTATGAGGGGCCGAACGGGTCCAAAATTGCAAATTTGCAGATTATGTAGAATTTATATTTCATCGGATTTCGATGGTATTTTTTTCTTCTGATTCCTCTTGATCTAAGCTTTCAGTAGTATGTCAACAGATTTTGTGTAGGTCTTACCGTTTCCGAGCTACAAGGGGTCAAAGGGGCCGAAATTGCAATTTTTCTAAATATGTCATATCTTTATTTTTCATCAGATTTCGATGGAATTTTTTCTTTGAATTTCTATGGATGTAAAGTTTTAGTTGATAGTACATATTTTGCATAGCTCTTACGTTTTTTTCATCAGTAAGTGATCAAAAAGGTTGAATTTTTCCCTATTTTGTTTCTAGCTAATAACTGTGTCAAGCTTCTTTTTGTGTCCATCTAATTATTTTGTCAAGCTCTTTACTGTGTCAACATTCACTTTAAACTACTTTTGTTGAAATTGCAGTGGTCGACATGCTGCGGTCGTATCATGCTGCGCTCGGCATAGCCCTTTATTGGACTTGGACATTTATCAAAGAAATAATTCAAAGCATAGATATTATAAAATCAAACTGTGGTAGAAAATACTGTTTTTCATTGTAATTCTCTTGAAAAGTTGTTTTCAAAGTGTTGTAATGAAGTTTCTCTAACACTTATGTTTTTCATATTAAATGTCAAAGAGGCGAAAGAAGGGTGAATTTTATATTTGTCTCATTTGACAGAGTATTTTCATTGGAACCTTTGTGAAATGTTCTTTCTTGAAGGTTATATTAATGTGTTCATACTTATACTGTGTCCACACTTGTATTGTGTCCACACCCACTTAGATTTGCACTTACTATATGGATTCAGGGTTCAATGAACGGGGGGTATATTTGGCTGCCATTCGGCGACAGCTCTTGTTCTCATTGGATTTAGATAATATTTACACAGTAGCTTTAGTTCTAAGCAAGATCTAAGATGAGTCCTATTTTGATACTGTAGGAGTTATGCCCCTTTTTGACTTTGAAAATTACCACAAATAAGGGATATATTGCTATGCATAGCCCTTGTTTTACATTATACTTCACATGAATTTCCTGAATTTTGATTGTTTAACCATAAGGTTGTATTTTGGTATACCATCCCTCTGTTGAGTATACCGCCCGCTATGATTGTATACTGATGTCACTGACATTACTTGAAGTAGTAATACGGTCAAGATGTTCAGAATAATTTGACACATGCTGACTAATTTCTGATAGTATACTAGATTACCACCCAGAGAAAAGAATGTCACTTGACTACCGTCCTGGGTGATATACCTTTTAAGTGGTTATTTTGGCATGGCACAAATTTCGCAATTTCTTTCAAAATTGAAGGATTTTATTTTCGCTGGACTCAAATTTTCGTGATTGCTTATCATTTACTGTATAAAGTCTCATATAAATTATATTTTGCAGTATTCAATTTTATTGACTTTAGAATTGTTGCGAATAAAGCGAAAATAACCGCTTATACGGTACTTCCTTTGTGTGGCAATCTATTATACCATCCTCAATTGCAGGCAGTATGTGTATAATACTTATAAATCCAATAACTCTTAACACATTAAAGCTTATGGAAAGTTTTTACAACAACTACCTAATATATATATTTTTAAACTATGTTATTCTAATATATATATTTTTAAACTATGTTATTGTTTTTATAAGACTGCGAAAACATTTTGTAAGTCGGAAAAGGGCATTATATTGGCATTGTCATTGTCTGTAGACCTAATGTTTCCATGCCATAACTTGATTTTGGTTGAATTTTATCATTTTTTTTTCAGCACTACAGGAAGGATAGGATTGATTTTGGTTGTTATTACCCAGCTTGTTTTAAGGGGCCAAAGTGGGCCAAATAAGGTTTTCATATATTTTACTGTAGAATATATATTACTTATTAGAGTTTGGTTGGGTTTGCTAATGAAGAAATTTCAATTTGTCAACGTATTTCACCCAGAATGTACTGTTCATGAGATATATATAGTCAAAAGGGGTGAATCTGAATTTTTTTTTTTAGAAGGAAAAGGACCTGCCTTCAGTTATAGCACAATTCAAAGACCCCACGTGCTTAGTGAGTAAAAATCGATTTTGTGTATGTAACCTGGACGGTTGAGAGGTAGAAATGGTCGTTCTATATACTTTATTTCGTCGAAACCACTGCTTGTACCCAGTCCATAATCCGGGGGCACCTGGCCTGAAAATTTACGGGGATGTTCTTCCATTGGGTAAAACCCTGACCCCTTTCTAGACAAATTTTGATGGATTCCTATACCCCATTCTAGACAAATGTGTAAAAATATAGAACCCTTCTTACAGAGCAATTACTATTTATCTACATTATATGTAGTCAATATGTCAGTTATATAGTCAATTAAGTGTTAGAATGCAATTTGTATCAATTAACTTATTCCAGCTGTAAAATGTTTTCATGACATGAATGTTACCAGATACTCTGCTAGATACCTCATTATAGACAAGAAAATTTGACCCCTTTCAAGACAAGGTTAAAAAAATATACCCCATTCTAGACAATTCGGCTGAAAATACTGCCCTGTTTGTCGGTCGTCCAAAATTTGCAAATGAATCAAATAAATATTTAATGGCAAAGTATATTTATTATTTCCTGAAAATTTTCGTTATAAAGAAATGCCTAGTTCCAGAACTCTTTGGAACCAGGTATATTAAGGCAAGGACGTATATATACGTCCTTGATTAAGGGAAATCTCATTTTTCATTTAAAAATATGCAAGCAGATGAAAAATTTTAAAAAATGTTATTTGTCAATATCAAGATGTGTCACATGAACATAACAGAGTATAATTTTTCATGTTATAAGGAACTTTTATCAGTTCTTAATGAGTTGCACATTGCAATTGTCATTTTCCTGGTCGATATCAGTTCCTGATAAATCATTTATTGAAGACCAGTATTAGGATCGGTCACAAATTACACATTTTCGGTGCGCGAAAAGAGTTCCTTGATTAAGGTATAATCGAAGTCTAGTGAAATTGTTTTAGTTAATAATCTATCCAATGAAATTGATGATTGAGATACACAAATAGATCTGAAGTATATTCACTAATTAGATAATAATTAGAAATTAATGCGCAACCATTGGTCACTCTCAATCGTGACCCATATTGCTGTTGATGATTATGTATAAGATATCGTACATTTCAAACAAAAGATAATAATTTCTTTTGTTTGAAATGTATGGTATCTAACTTGTACCACAATAAAAACTATTTTATCCATATCCTATACGACTTTTAAAATTATTTCAGTAGTTTTCATTAACTATAAGTACGTAAATAATCATTGTATTATCAATGATTTGGTGGTGTAACGGTTAGCGAGTTCGCCTTATTAATTACTATTTATGGTAGAGACGAGGGTTCGAATCTCGTCTTGGGTGTAATAAACATTTTTGCGAAGTTTTCTTTCAACTACTGAAAATAGCTAGTAGTTATTTTAAAGAATTATGTGTAGTCTCCGTGGCGCAATCGGTATGACCGTTTGGTTAAATGACATGATAGGCAACTTCTATTAAGGTATACATGTTTTTATATTTTTCTTCCAAAATGTGAGTTGTAAAGATAAATAGGTTTATTGATCGAAAAGTATACACGGCGGACGTGGCGTAGTTAAGAAAGGTGGTTAGTAAACCATCTCTAGAGTAGTAACACGAAGGGTTGCGAGTTCTAGTCTTACATATTTGGACTTCAGATTTTCAAATCAATGTGTTCACTCATGCAGAGAAAGTGGCCTCTACTTAATCTGGAAGGCCAGTTTGAACAATAGTTTCGCTAGGGGTATTGTGGTAAAAATAATGATTTTCTTTCATTCGATAATTAAGTTGTTGTATTGAAAGGTAATTCTTGCAGTTACAGGGACAAAGATAATTTTAAGGCCATTGGTGATGAATCAGTGTACACTTGATCCAGGCCAAAGTTAAGATGCACGTACTTGAGCAATCAAGGGTGAACAGGTGGATCATTCTAAAAAAAGGGGGGTATTCGCATAAATTTTGTTTTAAAAATTCATCTTATGTCTCATGGGAAAAGACCCACAAATGGAGATTGAGGGCAGGTAGGGGAGCTTAGGGAGATGAGGAACTGTGGACGGAATAGGAATAGGACTTCCAAATTTTCAATTTCCAATTTCCCCATAACACTGCTATAATGTCTTTTGTATGCAGAAATGAAAATGAAAAATAAAATAACCTACAATATATTAGTTTTTATGTGATCAAAATATAGCCTCTCAATTTCAAGTTTGAAACCAGGAAATTTTTATTTTTTAAGGAATACATTTTCGTGAAAATAATAACTTCTGTGTATTTGTTGTAGATAATGATTTTTAGTCTATTTTTAATCATTTTGTAAATTTTTCGACGTGACAGAAAATTTTAGTGTCTTCGTTAAGACAAGGTAGTCAAAATGCGGACACATGTAAAATTCAAACTATAGAGAGTATTCATAACAAATATTCTTAAGTTGGGACAGGGACTAATATATGTCTATGTGATACCACTATACCCGGACGCCATTTTTCAAAAGGGACTTTTGAAAGGGTATAAAAAAGTTTGATACAAATTAGTTTAGTAATTCCAAAG
The DNA here is from genome assembly GCA_002080025.1 of Modiolus philippinarum. Lineage (NCBI taxonomy): Eukaryota > Metazoa > Mollusca > Bivalvia > Mytilida > Modiolidae > Modiolus > Modiolus philippinarum. Next base: position 86,459 of record MJUU01027770.1, read on the forward strand.
TGTTTTTCCCATATAGTAAAGCTGGCGACTATCATTGAATGAAATTCAGACCTGCTGAACGCCGTTTTTCCAAAGAGATCCAAAAAAAAAAAAAAATGGTACAAATTCGGCACGGGTCATTTGATTTTCAGGGGGGTTTGTGGGGTATTTTTTAGAAAAAAGATCAGTCTGGGCCCGATTTTTACCCATGAAAATTCCCTGACCAGCACCTGGGTTGAAAAAATAATCTGGCAAAAATTTCCCGGCTCGGATGAAAATCCCAGCCCCCCTGAAAATCAGATAGTCTGTGCCTTATTTAATAGTTCAAATGTTTTTTTTCATATAGTCAAATGTTAATCTATGTCGCCCACTGGTGCCTATCTTGAAAGAGGTGTTGAAATGTCAAATGGCAATCTAGAGAAACTATAAGCACTTGCCACAATTATACAATTAGAATCGACCAGTTGATATGTATTTCAATCCATATCACTTCTTGTTATCTTTTCTAAACGAAATGCTTATAAAAAAAGATTGATTATCTCCCCCTTATTTAATGATAAATTATAAAATGCACATATTTTGTGAAATATTATGGAAATCTATACAATAAAGATATATTTAATCACATAAATTATACTGCAATATAAATTATAAAGAATTTGCATTTGCATGTTAAATGCAACTGATATTTGCAAGAAATAATTTTTCATTTTAGTTTTTTGAAGAAATAATTTTTAAATAACTATACCTGATATTTCCCTGTTGTAAACAATATAGGTTCAATGTTAAACTAGTTTTTGCTGACGCACTGTTAACAGTGTGCCATTATAACAAAGTAAAGGAAGAATCCCAAAAACATCACTTAATACCTTCACAACGTCCTTCCATCCCAACAACCATCCTGAATGTATAAAGGTCATGTATATAATTTTTATCTGCATTGAGACATGACTCAAGTTGGCCATCTGCAGTACAAAATATCTGTAATTTCACTAAGTTGTTGTTCCATTCATTTTTATGCCCCCAGATCGAGGATCGGGGGGGGGGGGGGGGATCTTGTTTTTGTCCTGTCTGTCTGTCTGTCTGTTTGTCTGTGCGTCCGAAACTTTAACCTTGGCTATAACAAGGTAGACTTTTGATACTTGGCAGGTGTATAGGTCTAGTCCAGGGGAACCTTAAAAATGCCCAAAAAATTAGGTGAGGTCAAAGGTCAAGGTCACAGAGGTTAAAAAAGGGGTGATATGGGCTGTTTTCACATACCTTATTATTTATCGTATTGAGACGGGGTTAGTATTGCTAATAAAATTGCGCAACTGGTGTATGTCTACAGATTTGAGGTAGCATTTACCGTTTTTGAGAAACAAGAGGCCCAAAGGGGGACAAATGGAAAAAGATTATTTTTTGTCAGATCTTGTTGCAGTATTTTCCTGCAAGTTTCTTATAGCATGTTTAAACATATACTTTTAACAATTAAAACCATTTCAATAAACAAGAGGTCCAAAGGGGCTTCATCTGTTTCAGAATAAAGGGGTTAAATTGGGTGTTTTTATGGCAATAACTTTTGAACTATGTAAGATAGACTTTTAATACTTGGTAAGTGCATAGGTCTTGTCAAGAGGGACATAAATATGCAAAAAAAATACGTCAAATGTCAAGGTCATAGGGGTCAAAAAGGGTTTAGTCTTTCACAAACACATCTTGTTTTGCACAGGTGCTTGAGGACAGGACCCTGTATTAGGCCTTTACGGTCCCTCCCCTTTTTACAATATTTTCTCCATTTTTCAATATTTGTCATTTATTTTGTACTGATATAACATATATTTATCGCCAATTTCCTATTGTATCGCCGATGGTACATTGAAAGTAAAATAGGATTTTTAAATTGGCCACCAGAAAAGAAACGAGGAAAAATTCAACATTTTCAGATTTTAATGAAATTTGGTTATCAAATAGATATCGATGTCGCTACTTCAAAACCGGTGTTAAAAATTGTTTGTTGACTGCCATTTTCACATGGCTGCCTAAAAAGGCCGAAAATTGTCAAAATTAAATGAAATTTGGTTTCCAAATAGATATTGATGTACTAAATTAAAAATGTGGTGTTAAAAATTGTCTTTGACCGCCATGTACAAAATGATGTCTCAACTTCAAAACTAGTGTCAAAAGTGGTCCTTAGCAAGCACGTTTTTTGTCAATAAGCCTAACAAAGAAATACCGGTACAGTAAAACATGATCAGACTTTAAATGCATTTTCAAGATATTGATAGTGTTCAAGCTATCAAAGTTTGAGAGACTGAAGTTCAACTCTATAACTTACAATGTTAGCTTGATTGTGGCAACTGAAAGACAGGCTCCTGGGAGGCTCTGGTTTCCTGTCTGCTGAATAAATAGCCTGGCAGGAGCATCCATTTCATATGGACACATTTTCTTTTAAATTTACTGTCTAGCAAAATATAAAATGGTAAATGGTAAATGTTTTTGACTTGGGTATAATTAGGTTCAACCCTCTTGAGAATTAAGTTAACATGACAAAATTAAAGACCTGAATTAAAACCTCTAAACCTGGTTTCCACTGAGCTTGTGAGATATATTATAAGAAAGTTCTATTTTGAGTGTGGTTGGACGTGTACTTCCTGTATGACGAAATGCGGACTTGGTTACGAAATGTAGTGAAAACATGAATTTTTTGTCGCATTTTTCAGCTTTTACAAGAGGGATAGAGTTCAAAATTGGTATGCAGCCTCCATATTGATAGTTGAAAGGAGCATTATATTTTGAGTCCTGTCTGACAAAACTTGGACTTGGTTACGAAATGTAGCGAAAGCATGATTTTTTTATTCAGGGTTCAATGAATGGATGTATACCTGGTTACAATATTGCGACAGCTCATTTTTGTCTCGCCTAATGTTGCAAAGGCAAAACAAAGCGACCATTGATGTCGGTGTCAATATTTGCTTAAACAAAATGTGAAACTTTTTTTTGAACTTCAATAACTTTCTGAAATCTTACTAAATATCAATGAAATTTTGACACAATATTTAGTACAACTTAATAATTAAATGCCAAGTATATTTTTGAAAAAAAAAAAATCCAATTTTCAGTATTTTGCCATTTGTTGAACTTAATTTTTTCACTAAATTTGTTTTGTTTCCACTATATCTCAGCACCTACATACCATAGACAGATGATGATTGGTAAAAAGGTTACATCTTTAGTAGTAACCAACATTCATACTGGAATTATGTCACCTTGACCTATATTTTCTGCATCAATGAATTTGACTAGATTTTTACTTTGGTCCATAATATCAACAAATGTTAGTCAACAGATAAGCAATTAACTTTCAGGATTTTATTCTGCTTCCAATTTTGGTAAATTTCCTGAAACTCTCAAAGACAAGCAAATTTGGGGAATTCTTGTAAGCAGCAATGCTCTTTTAATGAATTTTAGTGAAAACAAAAATTTTTAATACTCCTGATACTCTCAAATTGAGTCAAAGACAATTAAAATTTTGAAATTCTTGTAAGCAACCATAAGTTTTGGACGAATTTTTGTCAAAATAAATATAGTTAGATTCAAAAATTATTGGTTCTAAGTTTTGTAAATTTCCTGATACTCTCAAAGACCAGTTATTTCTTAGAATTCGTAGTAACCACATTTTAATATAGGCCATATTATAATGAAAGTGGAGTGAGCAGGCAAGAAACTAGGTTCCGGGGAACCTTTACAAATTATTTCCCGCTTTAGCCATATAAATAATTATTTTGTGAAGGATTTCTCAGCTTGTGTATGTAGTAATGATTTGATATTTGGTCTGAAGCTTAAGTATGACGAGTTTTTACTGGGTCTCCCCTTTTCAAGTCTGTAACTCATCTTCTTCCTATTTAATTTTTTTCCCCCTTGTAGCCATATATTGAAATTTTTTGTAAAGGATTTCTAAGCTTGTGTATGTAGCAATTATTTGATATTTGGTCTGAAGCTTTAATCTGATGAATTGTACTGTGTCTCTTTTCAAGTCTGTAACTCAGATTCTTCATGTTTGCCAATAATTTTGAAATTTTTTCCAATATAGCCCCATACATTGATATATATCATCAAGGATTTCTCTGCTTATGTTGGTTGTAATGATTTGATATTTGGTCTGAAGCATTAGTATAATATATGTTATTCGGGAATCTTCACAGGGGATACGGGTTCATATTTCCTGTCCGTGTTTTATATCCCCTGAGCCGTCAGGCGAAGGGGATATAGGGCACAGACAGGGAATATGAACCCGTATCCCCTGTGAAGCCCGAATAACTTTTATATTCTGCTAGAAGTGCTATAATTTCTCTATTAAAAGCGTTTAAAAATTGTGATTTTGCTACCACGGGGATACGGTCTCATATACCCCGTCAAGGTAACCAATCAAATTGCAGGATTTACCTGGATATTTCACTTCAGCAGAATATTGAGTTTTACCATCTCTCTTCTTTACAAGTGCCATTTTGCCACAGCTCTTATTTTAACTCTTAAACTGCAAGTAATATTCCAACCAAATTTTCAGCATTTGTTGTCTTTCTGCATCTGATACTTAAAATTATGATTTTACAGACTTTAGAGGTTTATTGAGCCAAATTAGCCCATTTGTTAAGTTTTTGTTAATCCACAACTCTTTCAACACTGCAACATTTTCAAACCCACTTGCAGGATATGTTGATTGCCTGGTCTAGTTGTGAACCTGAAACTTCAAATTAAGATTTTACAGATTTTAAAGGATCATTGAAAAAAAGTATCATTTGTTAACTCTGTTAATATGCATTTCCTTCAAAATTGTAAGTTATACTTTGAGTATTCTCATATGTTGTCAGGCCAAATGCATTTGGTCGGAACTAATTGCACGGTCTACATAATTTTTTTGATTCAGGAGGTTCACTACTAATGTTTTGGTTTAAAAGTCATGTTTTTACCGCTGGTTTTATCAATTTAAAAGCAGTATATTGGTTGTCCCATATATATACCCTCTAGTTTATTTTGATATTTCAGTTTGTACACCTTTAAGAGCATTCTGATAAAAGCTCGATCATCAATCCCTTAATATTCTGTCTCATTCATTCATGGGAAGCCTAATGTTTTGTTAAATCTACGAAATTCAAGTTTTCCCAAAATTTTAAATCAAATGTATCTAAAACAACATTATTAACCTATCATTTTTGTCTTTAATAACTATTTTTTCTGAAATCCTATTTATTTTCAAATATAGGAAAGGCCCTCCTTAAGACATCTGCCAACCAAAGACATATATGTGTCTCTACATGTATGTTAGCTGCCTGATAGAATCCTGGGGATTAAATATTGTTTCAATGCATATTATTATCATGTATTTTTTTAACTATTTATTAGTATAATTTAAATGAAATGGTCCTCAGCAATTTATGTGACACCCATGTGACATCATTTGGGTTCTTTTTGTATCAGTAAATGTTCTGAAAATATCACTATTGTCACCTATCAGAGAAATAAAGTCTCTCACATTTTCCAGTTTATTATGTATATTTCTCACATCCAGATAGTTAAATTTTCATTATGTATATTTCTCACATCGAGATAGTTAAATTTTCACATTTTAAAGTTTGAGGTTTACCCGGTCATTTTTTAGCCATTTCTTAGACTTGCAAATGGATAGCAATTTCGCACTGAATTTCTTACTTTGACCCCCTTTTCTTAAAACTCGCTATAAAAAAATGTAGAATGTTTTCAGGTCACTTACTTCCCTTTTTAAACATCACCTATAATCTATAGCTTTTAAAAAATATTTATTTCATATAATATCCTCCAATCATCTCATTATAATTCTTCATTACATTACTGAAACTTATTTACTGAATTGACCCCTATAAAAAGTCTTTGTCCTGATTTTTAGCTCACCGTGTTATGCCAGGGTGAGCTTTTGCCATTACTTGGCATCCATCTGTCCCCTGAAACCACTGGGCCAATTGTAACCAAATTTGGTCACAATATTCCTTAGGTGGTCCCCTTTAAATTTTTATACAGCAGGTCCGTACCTCATCCAAGATGGTCGCCAGCAGGGAACATAGTTTTAACATTGGGCCCATGGGAAAACACATTCAAAGATCTTCTCAGAAACTACCAGTCCAATAAGAACCAAACTTGTAACAATGATCCTAAGATGGTCTCTTCCAAAAAAGGTATCCGGCAGGTCTGTACCTCATCCAAGATGGCAGCCAGCAGGGAACATAGTTTTAACATTGGACCCCATGCGAAAATACAAATCAAATATCTTCTTCTCAGAAACTACTAGTCCAATTAGAACTAAACTTAGTCACAATGGTCATTAGATGTATCCGGCAGGTCCATACCTTATCCAAGATGGCGGTTAGCGGGGAACATATTTTAACATTGGACCCCATGGGAAAACACATTCAAAGATCTTCTTCTCAGAGACTACTAGTCCAACTAGAGCAGAACTTTGTTTTGGGTCGTTTTAACCTGGATATGGGATTTTGTCTCCATGACATTTACCCCATTTCCTTTCTTTTTCATATTAGTCACAATGATCCTTAGATTGTCATATCTAAATAAGTTATCCCAGAGGTCCATACCTCATCCAAGATGGCCACCAGAGGGGAAAAAAGTTTTAACATTGGAGCCTATGGGAAAACACATTTAACCCTTTCCTTTATATAGACGCCTTTGGACGCCTTTTGCCCCCCCCCCNCTGGGGGGTTTGAAGGGGGCGCAAGCCCCCTCGCCGGAAAGCAAGTGTTGGGGCCATACATCCTCGCTAGATAGCCTAGCCTATAGCTCATAAGGTGGATTTTGGTATTTTGGCGAGCTGCTGGCTGTAGTATGCACTGCAGATTTTTTAAAAATTTTGAAATCTGAATTTGGAGGGCAAAAATTGTCAAAAAATGCATTTTTTGGCGCCTTTGAGGCCCCCTGTTGTCTCCATGGCAACAAGGAACCAGGTTGTGAGAGCATTTTTCTGAAGACATTAGGCCAGTGTGTACCTTCACCAAGTATGAACCTTCTGGGTTGAAATTCAAAGAAACTAGAACATTTTGATTTTCTAGCTCAATTCAGAATGGTCAAAAATTGACTTTTCAGCCAAGTCTCAGAAAGGAAAGGGTTAAATATCTTCTTCTCAGAAAAGACCAATTGATTAGAACCAAACTAAGTCACAATGGTCCGCAGATGGTCCCTTCCAAAAAGGGTATACCGAAGGTACGTACCTCATCAAAGATGGCCACCAGCAGGGAATATAGTTTAAATTGGACACTATGGAAAATAAATTCAAAGATGTACTCAAAAACTACTAGTGAAGTGCAATTATAGAGCCAAACTTTGTCATGTTGTGGTTAGATGGTTCTGTCCAAAAAGGGTCTTTATGTCCTTACAGCACAAGGTAGCGGCGAGTAGGGTACACCTATGGTTAAATGTGAAACACATTAAAGCCTAAAATAATTTTAAAAATAGCTAAAAAAGTTTTAATGTTCATACAGAAATATTCTTTTCCTTACTAGAACTTGTACTATATATATTTAATTGTCCTAATTATGTACATCAACACACTTTTTAGGGAGTGTCTATAATTTAAAGATAGATATAATGAAAAATGAAAATTTTAAAAGGGGAAATAATAAAACTAAGGGAGTTCTTAATTAATTCATGAGGACAACCTTTACCACTTATTATACCCCGCCACACGAAGTGGCAAGGTATTATGTGATTATACCCTGCCACACGAAGTGGCGAGGTATTATGTGATACCCTCAGTCGTGTGTCCGTCCGTCCGTCTGTCTCTGTCTGTCTGTCCGTCCGTCTGTCCGTCCGTCCCCCGAAGGTTTCCGACTGATAACTTGTGAACGAAATAACACAAGGTCTTCAAACTTGGTATGCAAGTTGTTTACCACAAAACTCAGGTCAAGTTCGATTTTGGGCTCTGAGGTTTCAAGGGGTTCTGGAGTTATGCCCCTTGACACTGTTTTTTTTTAATTTTAGGGTTTCCGACTGATTACTTTTGAACGAAATGACACAGGGTCTTCAAACTTGGTATGTAAATTGTTTACCACAAAACTCAGGTCAACTACAATTTTGGGTTCAGATGTCCAAGGGGTTCTGAAGTTATGGCCCTTGAAACTTTGAAATTTTGCAAATTTTAGGGTTTCCGATTGATAACTTGTGAACGAAATAACACAAAGTCTACAAATTTGATATGCAAGTTGTTTACCACAAAACTCAGGTCAGGTTCGATTTTGGGTTCCGAGGTCCAAGGGGTTCTGGAGTTATGCCCCTTTAAACTTTGAAATTTTTGCGAATTTTAGGGTTTCCGACTGATAACTTGTGAACGAAATAACACAAGGTATTCAAACTTGGTATGTAAATTGTTTACCACAAAACTCAAGTCAAGTTCGATTTTGGGTTCCGAGGTCCAAGGGGTTCTGGAGTTATGCCCCTTGAAACTTTGAAATTTTGCAAATTTTCGGGTTTTTTACTCATAACTTGTGGATGAAATAACCTACTGTCTTTAAACATTGTATGTAAATTGTTTACCACAAAACACAGGCCAAGTATAATTTTTGTTTCAGCAGTACACATCGGTGTGGAGTTATGCCCCTTTTAACTAAGAAATTTTGTGAAACGTGGCGGGGTATCATGTAATCCACCATTACTATTTTTTCATTTTTTAAAGGGGTCTCTGAATGTTTTGATTTCAGGAATATGTATTACATATAACTTTGAATATAAGGGGAACCCCTGCCCAATTTTTCTTTGAATTGTGGTCTGTGGTAGGTTTTTATGGATGGGTAAGCTCTTAGTTGCCATGGCAACCAGACAAGAAAACTGAAATTTTAGAAAAATGTATTTACAGTTTCAGCAATATAAACTAAATTATGAGGGCAACCTCTGCCGATTTTTTTTAAAGGGGGCTCAAAATGTATTTAATTTCATAATATGTATTACAAAGATTATAAGGGAAATCCACACAATTTTTTAATGGGGGTCTGATATTGGTTATAATCCAGGGTTATAATGGATGATGGAGCTTTTAGTTGGCACTGACACCAAACTAAAAAACTGACATTTTAGGAAAAATACATTCTTCTAAATTTTAAATAACCCAAGGTTACCTCTAGCAGTGAACATAGTCCTTAAACTCTTGACTTTAATGGAAATACCATTCATCTCTCTATGTCAGCCATGGGCCAGGTGAGCGATACAGGCTCTTGATAGCCTCTTGTTTAAATAATTACGCAACTATTGTATCTGTAATGCTTATTTGTATTTGTATAATTTCAAACAGATAGATATTATAACCTCCCTTTAAATAAAAGCGTGTTTTTAAAATTCGTATATTTATCATTTAGTTATACTTTAAAATACAATTTAAATCTGTGAATTTGCCAGATAAAATAATTTATTTTTGAATTATGTTCAAAAATTTTCTTAACGGTATTCATTATCCAAAAATTGCTATATATAATTTTTATATAAACTAATTCTTTGATATAAAAGCTGATGTTTATAACAAAAATTTGAACCGTGTGTTGTTGGCTTGTGACTGCGCTATTAAGCGTAGCTGCATTACTCCAATATTTGGGACGCTCCTAGTTGTCGAAGACGACAGGGGCACAGCTAATTAAAATTTAAATAATTAAAATAATAATCTGTAAGTGGTGTAGTTATGCAAATGGTGTAGTTCGAGATTAAAATCTATCCGATTGGCAGGGAGACATTGCCTTTAATTGACAATATACGTCCTAGATTTGGTTTGAAGGCATGAATTATTACCTCCCTTTAAATAAAACGGTGTTTCCAAAATTATTATGTCTACCTTTGAGTTTTACATAAATCTTAATTTCAAGTTTGTGAATTTTTCAAATAAAAATGGTTTATGTTTGAATTATATGTAAAAAATGTCTTAATGGTATTCATAATCAAAATATTGCTATATATATTTTTAATAAAGACTAATTCTTAGATTAAAAAGCCGTTACATATATGTAAAATTCGGCCCTTGGTTGTTGGCTTGTGACTGCGCTATCAACGCGTAGGTCGCATTAACTCTGCTATATTTGGATCGCCCCTAGTCGTCGAAGACGACAGGGGCACTGTCAATTAACACACCTTGAACTTAATTACGGTATATGCGCACTACGACAACTCGTGTCTCTCCAGTGCAGATAAAATCCATATCTAAACACACATGATGTTTAAGTACTAGTATAGTGAGAGAAGATCTCTATTAGAAACACGGGAAGCGGTAACACTACAATGAAGGGGCATTGCACTTTAGTCCTGCACCATTTAAGCCACCATAATTTTTTTATTTTTTTAAAGACGGATGCGGACCTGTTCTCGAACCTCATTTGTGATGTCACAAAATCTCTAATTTACATATATGCAAATTAGCATTTTTGGTTGGCAAAGTCGTGATTAAACCACTATTTAACAATGTGAAAGAATTTTTGATCTTTTGTTTTTTTTTATTATCCATCCGATTTTGGATCTGTAAAATGCGTAATAAACTTCAAGATTTTCAGTATTTTTTCTGCCGAATACTTTTTTAAAATTTCCTGTAGAAAATATTTCCGAAATTTGTATACTTTGCAAAAAACGCTCAATTTAAAGATTTTGAAAATAAATATATTTAAAAAAAAGTGTAAACATTCCAGAATTTCAATCAAAAGGAATTATCAAAATATCTCAATTAACAATTTCGTACGAGTTAATTGAAAATGACATTTTTCTGACCCTAATCAATTATCATGATTATCATTATTTACTGGGATGAATGACTTGATTATGCCGCTTACTGACATGATGCTGTATATGACCTACATTTTACGCATGAATGATTTGGTTAAGAAGACTAACTGACATGCCCCACATCTTTCATATTGATATGTATGATGTATTTTGGGATGACAACTGCAGTGTCTTCATTTGATGCTGTCTATGACCTACGTTTTACGTATGAGTGACTTTGATAGGTAGAATAGTTCAAGTTCATACCCGCTTACTGACATGTCCAACATCATTCATATTTAATTTCGGGATAACTGCAATGCATGTTTCGGGTGCTGTCTGTGACATACATTTTATGCATTAGCGACTCAGTAAGGTAGAATGTTTCAAGTCCATTCCCGTTTACTGACATGTCCCACATCATTTATATGGGCATGGACACGGGTAATGTATTCCGGTATATGCATGAAATCGTTATGCTTAACTCCTCACAGTAAGGGATCTTGTTGGAAGCTGTATACTGAGGGTACATAATTTAATTTGTCAGCCTTTGGTAATAGGTCTGGAGCTGGCATGTCAGTTAACTGCTAGTAGTCTTTTGTGATTTCATGTTTATGTCCGTATATTAGTTCTTTCAGTAGTCCTGTTGCTAACTGAATTTTACCGTTGTTACTATTGTATTTTTATTTATCACATTGGCTTGGGGGAAGGTTTGGGCCCAATAAAGCTAGTTTAACCCCGCCGCAGTAGGTTTACGCCTGTTCTAAGCCAGGAAATTTATTAAGCCTTTGCGTGTCTTGTCTGTTTTCTAGTTAGTTTACTTTATGTCTACAGGAGTCTAGGATGAGGTTTATTTCGCTTAACTTGATTACTCTTTATTCAGGGGCCGACTCCGACCTGCCGTTGGGTGTGGGGTTTCCTCGCCGTTCATTGAAGATCTTATGGTGGCTTTGAGTTGTTATTACTCCCTTTTGGGTCGTTGTCTCTTTGACACATTCCCCATTTCCCTTCTTTTTATACGACCGCAAAAATTTTTATTATTTATTGGATTTTGTTGGGGTTGCTGAGGAAATTTCCAATCTGGAGTATGCCAACGGATTTCACGTAGCATGTACAGCTCACGAGATAAATGGGTCCAACAGCATGCAACAAGGACGAATCTAAAAAAAAAATTCTTTATTTTAAGCCCGATTTTGATGCAGTTTTTTCAATGGATTCCTTGCGAAAAATTAATATGGCGCTCAGCTGTTAGAGATTTTGGTAACTTGTTTCCTTTCCCAGCTATGAGGGGCCGAACGGGGCCAAAATTGCGAATTTGCAGTTTATTTTAAAATTTATATTTTCATCGGATTTTGGTGTAATTTTTTTCTTTTATTCCTCTTGATCTAAGCTTTCAGCAGTATGTCAACGGATTTGGCGTAGCTCTTACCGTTTCCGATCTACAAGGGATCAAAGGGGCCAAAATTGCAATTTTTCTAAATATGTCAAATCTTTATTTTTCATCAGATTTTGATGGCATTTTTTTCTTTGGATTCCTCTTGATGTAAGCTTTCAGTAGTATGTCAACGGATTTAGCGTAGCTCTTACCGTTTCCGAGCTACACGCTAGGGGTCAAAGGGGCCAAAATTGTAATTTCTAAATATGTCGAATCATTATTTTTCATCGGATTTTGATGGGATTTTTTTTTCTTTGGATTCCTCTTGATGTAAAGCTTTCAGTAATACGTCAACGGATTTGGCGTAGCTCTTACCGTTTCCGAGCTACAAGGGATCAAAGGGGCCAAAATTGCATTTTTTTCTAAATATGTCAAATCTTAATTTTTCATCAGATTTCGATGGATTTTTTTTCTTTGGATTTCTCTTGATGTAAGCTTTTAATTGATAGTGACATATTTTGCATAGCTTTTACAGTTTTTTTATCAATAAGTGAAAAAGGGTAAATTTTTTCCCTAGTTTGTGTCCAGCTAATAACTGTGTCAAGCTTCTTTTGTGTCCAACTTATTATTGAGTCTGTCCACATTCACTTTAAACTACTTTTGTTGAAATTTCAGTGGTCGACATGCTGCGGTCGTATCAAGCTGCGCTCGGCGTGGCCCTTTATTTCTGTGTATGTTGCATTTTGTGATAAGTGCAATGCATTCTTCGGATGCTGTCTGTGACCTACATTTTACTCTTTAGCGACTTGGTTAGGTAAAATGGTAAAAGTCAAGTATATTAATGACATGTTCCACACCAACCAGATTGGTATAAACTGAAAGGATATGGAGTTAATGCACAAGAGACAAAGTCCCTGCAAAATTGTAGAACCAAGCAAAGGAACCACGCTTTTATTGTTGTTCTTCATCTTAAAGTCACCATGATGCCTTCAACAATTAGCATTAGTATGGTGCATTTTGTGATGGCAATTGTAATTCATGCTTCTGATGCTGTCTGTGACCTACATTTTACGCATGAGTAACTTGGTTGGGTAGAATCTTGTACTGGCACGTCCGACATCTACCACAGTGGTATGTATGATGCATTTTGGGATGACAACTGCTATGCATGCTTCGAATGCTGTCTGTGACCATCTACATTTTACTCATGAGTGATTTAGGTAGGTAGAATGGTTTAAATCCATTCCCGCTTACTGACATGTTCATCTTAGCCATGACAATGATTTGTTCGTCTAAGGCATAATACTGATTTGAAGTTTCGCCAGCTTTCCTGGGTTTGTGTATGTGGTATGAATTTCATTTTAGGTTTGACTCTTAATAAGATGACAAACAAATACAGAAAAGGAGAGGGGTGAAAATTCTAAAATAAAAAATCCAGAAACACGAAATTATAATTTTCGTCATTGAGATGGAATGAAAAAAGATTAATGTACTTTAATGATGGGGAGTTGTGGTTTCAAGTCTATGATGCAACCAAATTCGGATATTCAAGAACACCGCACACCTGGACCGTGACTGACAAAGAGATAAATGGTATTTCCAATATGACCCAATGTTGAACTACTTTCCAAGCTTGAGACCACCTTGGATTGGATGTAGACATGCCAGGCGCAAATTTTGAAGGGGACCACCTAAGGACTTTTTTAGTTCAAATTGGATCAGTGGTTTCCAATATGAACTATGTCCCTGCTGGTGGCAATCTTAACAAGGTAGGGAATTTACAGGATACCTTTTTGTAGGGGACTATCTAAGAACAATTGTTACCAAGTTTGGTTCTAACTGACTAGAAGTTTCTGTGAAGATCTTTTGAATGTGCTTCAATAGGATCCAAAATTAAAATGTATTTCCCGTTTGAGGTCATCTTGGAGGAGGATGGATTTACTGGATACTTTTTGGAAGGGACATTTTAAGGGCCATTTTGACTAAGTTTGGTTCTAATTGGAGTAGGCCTTATTTGGCCTCAAAAATTAAGATTGCTTAAATTCACAATATTTTTGTTGAAATGCTCTATGGATATGTGTTAACAGTAAACAGGAAGATTACTCAAGTTTTGATGTATGATTACAGAATTTTTCAGTGTAGAAAATGGGACAAATTGCACATTTTGTCGAAAAATGACAAATTTGACCAATTTTGACTACTTTTCCTTAAGGTAGATAGACAGTAATATTCATATCCATGAGATTTTGTTGTTAGTCGGCACAATTGAAGAACCAATCCTACTTACCCGAAATCTGAAATAAAAAGTACGGGTCACCCTGCTTGCTTTTTCTAGAATTGAGATCAAAGTTTGCTCATTTTTAGCCATTTTTTCACCATAATTTACATAGAATGCACGGGGAAAATATGAAAAGGCAATTTGTAGCTTAATGGAAATGAACTTTTTATCCATGAGAATTTGATGTATTTTTGTGAACAGGTAGTTTATGATGTAATTTACTGGTTACAATAATAAAATGTATATGTCACCATGCTTTCCACGGAAATATTTTGCAAAGTTTCCGGATCAAACATTGTTTACGGGAAAAGGGAGTTAATTAGCGGCAAACTAAACAAAATGTGCCGTTTCACATTTGTCATTCAATTATGACGTCACAAACGAAAAGCCGTCAAATTACTTTTCCGGCACGAAAATCAAACCTACCCCGTATCCGGCTCTTTATTTTTCTAATGTGCGATTGAATTGCGCAGCGCAACAGTGTCTATCTACCTTAAGAGGTAACATAGAGCGCATGTAAGAACCACAAAAATATTTATATGGGAGGTCTAGCGCATCTGTACTAACAAGCTGGTAAATTATTTAATTGGTTCTTGAAAGCGCTCCATATTTCCAATTAGGAAACCCGTTCGAAAATATGCCAAATTCCTTATATTTCTATGAAAACGCTCAAAAGTAGCTCAAATATGACGTCAGAACAGTACCCACTGTGACGTCATGAGTTCTAAATTTTGTATTTTTTTCTTTATTTGGATCTGAACTTTCAAACAAATATAAAAGAAAATATTCAGGTGCAACTTAAAATCACCGAGATTAAGGGCCTTTCGCACCTTGTCCTTTCTGAGAAGATCTTTGAATGTGTTTTCCATATGGTCCAATGTCAAAATATGTTCCCCGCTGGAGGCCATCTTTGATGACGAATGGACATATTTGATACCTTTTTGGAAGGGACCATCAAAGGACAACTGTGATTAAGTTTGGTTTAGACTGAATTAGTATTTTTTTTACATTTTTGCATGCGTTTTCCATAGGGTCGAATGTTAAAACTATGTTTTCTGCTGGCGGCAAACTTGGATGAGGTTGGGCTATCTAAGACCCATTGTGACTAAGATCGGTTCTAACTGGACTAGGAGTTTTTGAGATCTTTTAATGTCTTTTCTATAAGGAGCAATGTTAAACATATGTTCCCGCCGGCGACCATCTTGGACTTGGATGAGGAAGGGACTATCAAAGTAACATTGTAACTAAGTTTGGTTATAATTGGACCGGTAGTTCTGAGAAAAAAATCTTTTAATGTTTTTTACCCACGGGTTCAAAGTTGAACTATCATTGAAGAATTGCAAATGATACGTTAATGATCCAGGATATCCGCTATAAATACAAAGTGAAATTTCTGACATCACAATTTACAATGGATATACAGTAAATTTTGACTTCGAAATGGAAGTTACGATTCATAAAATTATTTCAAAATTATGGGAATAAATTTTATATCAAACTTATATAACAGTGCAAATTTCTCTGTTGAAAATCGGATAAGAATTGGGCTCTTAGAGAATTTTTTAAACATGGACCGTTTTTAGTTGAAATGCACAATGAATTTTGAAAAGTTGACTCACTTTTGGCGCTAGGCTGTATATGTTTGACGGGATTGATTTATCATCTTTTTCAGAAACGGGCGTTAATCTGGCAAGTTTCTGTTAAATAAGAACAAGTTTAATGGTGGACCCGGAGGGGCTACCAAGGGTAGGATGTTTTTTCTGGATTGTTTGTTTTTTTTAGTTATACGCAAAAAATTTTCCGGAAATCCATCCTTTTCCTCAATCCTCCTGGAAATCCCACCATTCAAGCTAAGGGATAGAGCTACTATTTTTTCATAAGAAGGTCTGATCTCTAAAAATTACTATAAAGTTCTCTTATATTTAAGATGGGTCTAATAAAAATTTGTAATAAACCTCCTCATATTGATTTTATTTTCGTTTTCCATCTTTGTAATATTGGTTCAATACTCCTGGTACAATGGCGAACTACTACTATTACAAATTACTAAATGTTCTACAACAGGTCAAGTTATTTTGTAGCTGTCTGTGTTTCTCCATTTGTGATACATTCATCCCAGTCTGGCCAAAATCTTTCTTTCATTCTTTCACAATAATCATACAGATTGGTGTATTCTAAAAACAATAAAAACATGAATGAAAATTATTTACAACCCTAGCTGTTAAGTATTTTTAAGTTTGTTTTATTCTATTTTTGCAATGTTTTCAAATTTAGACACTATTGTGTGGATTCATTTTTTAACATTTTCTTTATTGAAAGCAAGCTATCAAACTTGTTTTACTTACCTGTTACTATTTTTTCTAGGAATCATTACATTTGTTTGTCGAGTGCTGAAAACGATTTCTTTTTGTTTATTCCAGTATTTTATTCAAATTTTCATCTTTTTTCTTTTTTGCTA